>VWYP01025922.1:0-66144 GCA_013400435.1 Pycnonotus jocosus | reverse complement strand
CCATGAAAGTCTTCCATATCATCAATACTTGTAGATTTTAAATAGACTTGATTCCATAAAGTTAGATAATGTCCCCAGCGACCAAGGTAAAATAAATATACTTATTACTCTAGAACATGCTCTGATGCACAATAGCAGCATCAAATGTTTCATAGAATCAACAGCACGATCTGGTTTGTTTTCATTCAATTCCTTGTTTTCTTTCCTTCTTCATATGGAGTTTTACTCTTGTACCTAGTTTAGGGCAATGGAATTTATGTGTATGTATTTTAATTTAATGTGTTTTTAAAATTTTATTGTTGAGTTACCATAAACAAAGAGTTTGTTTGTTTGTTTATTAAAGATTTGATGTTTACATGATAAACATATTCTATCCAAGTGGTAGAATATTTCTTTTAGTATTTCACATCCTATATGCTCAGAAGTTTTAATATTTTCTTTCTAGATTTTCTTTCTATATTTCTCTATAGTTGATTTTTGATGAATGTTCAAAAGTGTTCTTTGCATAAATATTGTTTTATATCTTTTATTTCTTAAATTAGTTGGCTTTTTGACTTTTTTTTTTATTTTAGAGTTGAATAAGTTATTTTTCATATGCATTTTTACATTTTCCTCTTCTATACTTGACGCTTCTCTGTAAGCCAATTTTGTTGAACCAGACCACACAATCTAAAATAACATCTACTGATAAACAAACTGAAATTCTTCTTGTCTACTGCATTATTTTAGAAATGCCTGCTAGTTTAGCAGTGTCACATCAATTTAAAATACTGTTCATTCATCAGTGTCCATGGTGATTGGGAAAAGCTCATACTTTGTCTGAAAGCAGCATGTGGAGTTACAATATGTGGTAAAATAAAGTAGGGTAAAGTAGGTTTTCTGTGACTGTCCTTTTTTAAGGAGTTACTTTAAGTACTACTAGAATTCTAACAATAGGTGATGTGTTTAGTGAAAAGTCATTGTGGTGGAATTCTAGTTGTTTTATTCTATTCCAGCACATGTTATGCAATCCCAATAATATGTCTATTAAAAGTAAAAGTGCTCAGGTAAGTATAACAAATATTTGAAATTTCCATAATGTAATGTAATGTCATATATCATATCAATGGGGAAATGTACAGTAATGCAACATTGATAGCATTAATTCTTTATATGGTGGTTATGGTAAAAGATTATTTAACATAACTTTTAACAAACCAGTGTTTAGAAGCTATTTAAGCTATATGAAATCAAAGCAGCTAACAGAGAACAAAGGAAAGATAGGGTGGGAAAAATCTGCTTAATATTATTTTTTGAAAACATTGCTTAATGTATTCCTCTCCTTCCTTGCCCACCATCACTTATTGTGTACATCTAAAAGATACCGGCTAGAGGGAAGTCAAGCAATTTTACAAACTCATCTGCTTTCTGACCTTTTAATGCCAGTGTTGCACTTAGCAGAGGAATACTCTAAGGAGTTTTAAATACCAGAAGTCCATTAAACAAAACATAGCACTTGAAACAAACATATAAAACATTTTGCTTACTTGAGTCCAGATCCTCACATCATGTAAGCATGGATAATTCAGAATTGTTTATAGCTGTCAGTTGTTATCAGAGTTATTAAATAATTAGACTGATAGCCATAACCTTGTAAGTGTATGTTCACTTAGTAACTGTAACATTACATATCTTGGAGTGATTGCTTGAATAGTTATGTTACATGGCAGAGGTCATAGCACTGCAATCACACATATAGTTAACTTGAAACACTGTGACCTCCTTGAGCATTTTTCAAAATTAGCAAAAATTACCATAAAGTCCTGGTTTATCATTTAAAATATTATACTGACACATATGTATACATTTGCTCATAAAATGCCATTAAAGTATTAACTAAATTATTAAAATACTTAAAAAGTAGGTAAAATCTATTACAGGCTCCCTGAGCCCCATTTTAAAGACCTCACATTGAAAATTAGTCTGTTCCAGGAATTTTGGCAATTAAAGCAGAACCATTCATCACCTTTTTCCTCCTGGTTTTTTGGTGGGTTTTTTGGGGTTTGGGAGTTTTTTGTTTGTTTGTTTTTTGGTTTTGTTTTTGTTTTTTNTCACATTGAAAATTAGTCTGTTCCAGGAATTTTGGCAATTAATGCAGAACCATCCATCACCTTTTTTTCCCTGGTTTTTTGGCGGGTTTTTTGGGGTTTGTTTTTGTTTTGGTTTTGGGTTTTTTGTTGTTGTTGTTTTGTTTTTTAGTTTAATAGCATGCATGACATTAGTGAAGCTAAAATTAGAAAAGCTTCAGAGAATTTACTGCAGTACAAAAAGCCTAATGAATGTACTTTGGCCCCAAATGTTATTATCCCTCTATGTATCCATCGATAGTATCCCAACATTACACTAATAGAATATGTTGAGTTACCTATGAATTTCTTGTGATTTTGGTATATTAAGAATATGGAACAAGTTTTTCTTGGCCTGCCTTCTTTGGAGCTATTCAGCCTGAACATGATGGCTTTCATACCACCCTTGCTGGGATGTGTGAAGCAAGTGTGAATGCTGTAATCTATTGATAAAACCCACTGTGTTTCTGCAAATTATAGCAAGACTGATAGAGACACCAAAGTTGATACCAGTTTTTATGTTCATTTGATAAAAATACCTGGCCTTTTTATTACAGAATACTTCAATTTTTCACTATCACATTTAGCAAATATAATCCTGAAGAATGAGGAAGGTGGTGTTGTTAAAAAAAAGCCTATGTAAAAGCTTTTTTTGACTGGTTCTTTCATAAGCAATCTATAAACAATCTAAATATGAGATAATGGAGGAATATGTTAAACATTGTAGCACCTGAATATCATGCAGCACTTTTATAATCCAAGTAAAATTTTAATGAGCACTGGACATTTTAAAGAAGATAAAATTTGGTAAACCGATGTAACGTTGTTTTCTGACCTTAGAATTTTTCATTTATATACACATGTGCAGAAACAAAGCTTTCAAGATACCTTAAACTTGAACGAGTGAAAAATATGTTGGTTGGCCCAGACTGGATGTTTTATAAACTCTACCAATTTCAGATTCACTGTTGCTGCTATTTCCTGTTTGGTATCTTGAACTATCTGAATTTGCAACTACAGATTTTCTTTTCCTTTTCTCTGCTGCAGGTGGCAAAAAGGTGTTCTATGTAATTTCATTCTTTTATCCAAAACATAACCAAATTGCGTCATTTCCCAATTTTCTACGAATTTTCGTGTCAAGTTCAAAACCTTGCTGAAAGTAGTTTCAGGTTATTAAACTTAAATATCCATCCTTGAATTTTTTTGATTATAAATATGAAAAGTAAAACTCAAGTTGCAGTTATTTTTTAAGACATTGGATGTCAAAAAATTTTGTTTTAAACTTTATTTCATTTTAATTTTTTTTTTAATGACAGATGTTCTGTATTTAGATGATCATGTTCAACACAGTTGTGCACAGCTTAAAAAAATAAAGGAAAATTTTTTTAAAAAGAAAGTAAGTAAGTATTGGATGAATAGATTACCTTCTTTACTTTTTTTTTTAATATATATATGAAGCAGACTTTTCCTTGCTTTTTAAATTGAGGATTTTAGGCCAGTTCCTCACTATGTGTAATAAATGCTGTTTCAATGTTTACCTCCTAGACCAGACTCTTCTCATTTGACTTTTACAGATTATTGATACAGTCCCTTGTCACTATATAATAAAAATTTTAAATAATGATTCAAGGACAAAGGGCATCATTGACCACTGACAAGTAATACACAAAAGTTTCGGGATAAGACAAAACTGTGATTTGTATATGATAATCTAGCATAATTTTAATAGTTCTTTAGTCAATTTTATTTACAGGAATTCTGAGATTTACATCTCTCAATGACTCCAAAAGTAGTTCTCAATATTTGGTACTTCAGCCAAGTGCATGCATCCTATTTTATTATTTGTTTCAGATACCTGATGCTCCTTAGGGATGTGTTCAGTTACATTTCCAGTTTTTGTGACATCTACAGTCAGAAAATGTTTCTGGCTGCAAACAGATGGTACTTTTTCCCTGTTATGTAATGTCCTTACCTGAAAGATGCAGAATGTGATGCACTGAAGTCTTTTTTCAGATGCCATTTCTCTTCAAAGCCTGCATTTAATTCCACCTTACAAAGAAAATTATATTCAGTTTCTATAAGCTTTAATTAAAAAGAAATTGGCCGTACATTTAACTTCATTGTGGTGCACAGTTTATTTCTCATTGTTAACATTTGAAAGAAATTAATGTAGAAATTTGGCTCAAAAAATAGTCTGTTGTTTGGTCAGTATCCAGGTATGTGTTTTTTCTTTCTGCCAAGTGAATAGCGATGCACTTTGAATAAAAAGTACTGTGTTAATTCAAAAGATCCAGCAAAAACTGATTTTTTGCTTCCAACTCTTAAGATTAGTGATTGGAGCACATACAACTTCAAGATGAGTTTGCCAGGTTTTTTTCCACTTTATATATAAGGCAGAAATATCACACAACCTAAACTAAGTAAGGCAGGAGTGTGTCCTCTAATACAAACGTGTTTGAGATAATTCTGCAGTATTTCATCAGAAAAAAATCTGTTTAAAGGACACATTTGGTTAGTTTGTGTAAAATTTGCTGAAAGGTCACAAAGAACTTTTTTTTCTTAAGGTAAGGACTGCTATGTGTACTTAAACAAAAGTGCTTAATGTTCCCAAGTAATTAATTTTAAATTTCCCACAACCTAAAATTGTTAATGTGCAATTTTTATTGTTTATTAAAAAAATTATGTATCTCTGATGTAAAAGATTTTTAACTCATCTGTACGTAGGGGTTAGCATGATCATTCCTTCACAGACATTTATACCAGCAGTGATAATTGTAAAGAAGATCCCAGTCCATCTCTTTTGATTCTATTTGAAAAGAATCGTGTTATTTCATTAGCAAATATTTATATTTTTCTAAAGCTTTGTCATGAATGATAACTATTATGAACCCAGTTATATATCAGTGGGAAAAAAAGATAATATTTCAGACTCATTAGCCCTTCTCACAAACTTCAATCCAACTGTAAGCTTTTCCTTTAAATGATACATAATTATGTAGATTAAGTGAAAGGGGTTGGGGTTTGTGTGCCATAGGATTATATTACCATATAAATAGCTGAGTTTTGTAAAAGTTGATTTGCAGATGTAAGAAGGTTATGGCAAAAAGACTTGTGATTACACATGCATCAATCAAGCCTCAGTTGCAATAGGTTTGAAATCCCATATTAAGCTGGAAAAACTGATTATTTTTGTGAAAAAGTAATTTTATTATTCAGTATTGACTTCAAGAACATTATCAGCATGATACCAAACTAGCATGCAAAATTGAGAAATAAGAAATCAAAACTGTTTGAAATAGTTCTCTAAAGTGTAGGTGTCTGAAGTTTTCCTGATCAACGTCTATTTGCTAGGAAACTGTATACACAAGAAAAAATAACTGCACAAAGGGCTTCATTTGAAACAATGTTTATGAAAAAAAAGAAAAGAATCAGCTCTGGAAAAAGACAAAATTTCTAAAATAAAAATGTATTTTTAAAATTAATTTTTTTAAAATGTTTTAAACTATTATCAATGTTTGCAAATATCACAAGCATTTTGTAGATATCTTCATGGAGAGGCTTTGAAGCCTGTGAGATTATCTACCATCACAAAACAACACACTTAAAATATGTTTGGAGGCCATAAGATTGACATAATTTCAAGATGGAATGAAATCAAAATCTAAAAAATGAAAATAGTTATATTTGTGGAGCAATGTTTGTGAATAATTGCATTTATTCACCAGAGAAAATAAAAAATCTAATGTAAATACACACAGAAATGTTTTTTACAAGAGAGTAGCATGGACACGTGCCCTACCGCTTGGGTGTGGATGACATACTCTGAAGTTCTGGTGGTAACACCCTCTTCTGCTCTCTCTCTCCCTGCTCTATCCTCCTCTCTCTCCCACCATTTTTTCCCCTCTCCTTCCTCTTTTCCTATCTTTTCTATTCTTCTTTAGAAGGGCAACACACTTTTTGTTACCAGTAAATACTTCTCAGATATAATATTTTCCTCCTTTGTCTTAATTTTTTTCACAGAACATGTGCTTTAAAAGAACTCCCTGCAGTTCCCACAGCAGAAGGAGACAACTTGTGTGCTGGTTTTGTCTGGGGTAGAGTTAATTTTCTTAACAGTAGCTGGCATGAAGCTATATTTTGAATTTGTGTTGAACACAGGGTTGATAACATAAAGATATTTTTGATATTGCTGAGCAGGGCTTACACAGACCCAAGGTTTTTCTGCTTTTTGTATTATCGTGCTGGTGAGGAAGCTGGGGCTGTATGGGAGGCTGGGGGGAGACAGCCAGGACAGGGGACCCAAACTGACCAAAGGGATATTCCAGCCCATTGTGACATCATGCTCAGAATACAGAGTAGGGGTNTTGATAACATAAAGATATTTTTGATATTGCTGAGCAGGGCTTACACAGAGCCAAGGTTTTTCTGCTTTTTGTATTATCGTGCTGGTGAGGAAGCTGGGGCTGTATGGGAGGCTGGGGGGAGACAGCCAGGACAGGGGACCCAAACTGACCAAAGGGATATTCCAGCCCATGTGACATCATGCTCAGAATACAGAGTAGGGGTAGAAGAAGCAAGGGAGTGATATGTTAAATGAAGGCATTTGTTTTCCCAAGTGACCATGACATGGGATGGGGATCTGATGTCCTAGAGATGGCTGAGCATCTGCCTGCCCATGAGAAGTGGTGAATGAATTCCTTGTTTTCCTTTGATTATGTTACTTTTACTTTCTTTATTAAACTGTCTTTGTCTCATCCCGTGAATCTTCTTGCTTTTACCCTTTTGATTCTCTTGCTGATTGTGCTAGTGGAGGAGTGAGCCAGCAGCTGTGTGGGGCTTGGCAGCTGGATGGGGTTAAACCACAGCTTTGTATTGAGGCAACCATCTGTCCTACTTAAGATCTAGAACTCTGTTAGCTGTGAGAAATATCAAAACAACTGGATGCATGTAATTATAGATTCATCTCCTGGGCTCGCCCCTACTTTAATAACAACCTAGAAGTAGTTATGCATTACCCCTCAGAACAAATCATTTTTATTTTGTGCCTTTTCCCTCAATGTTGAACAAAATATTCATTATTCAGCAGACTGGAAAACAAACTTCATGAAGGAATGAAAAAAGAGTAAGAAAACTTTCTTGGATTTTCTGGAGCAGTTCCAAATCCTCTGAACTTAATGAGAGCTTTTTCCACTGACTTTAAAAGTTCTTTTCATTCAGTATATTCATAATAGACTACAAAAGGCCCCCTTATTTGAATAGTTAAAAAGAGGAGAAAAAAGAACTAAGGACTAAAAGCCAAGGTTGTATATATTCTAAGTGTGAAAAGAAACATCCTTTTTAAAAGGATGATTAACCTTGGGTGTAAATAATCAAAGTGGATTCTCTCTCACCAGCATAGCCTGTGTGACAAATTTTAACTAGATGTTATTTTGAAACCATCTATAAGTGGAAATTAATGAGAAGAAGAAATTTATTTACTTCACTGTTACCATTCTTACAATGTTTGTTTGGCAAAGAAAATGTTGTACTCAAGAATAATCCATTGTATCTTAATATGTTTCTAAAGCATAATAAAATCCATTTCACAGCAGCACTCTTACAGCAAAGGAGTGCTCTTCTGGAGAGTTACTGAGACAAGTTAGTGGCCTCTCATTTTACATTTTAGTTCATTTCCCATTTATTTCCCCATATAGAGCCACTAGCCAAATTCATCCCTTTTTTGTAGTGTGTGTTTGTGTATGGACAAATGTTCAATTATTGCAGCCCACGATAAACAGACTAGGAGAAAAATTGTACCTTCTAACCTTGAGCTCTCTGAGTAAATGCAATTCTTGGCAAAGAAACTATATGAGTACTTTTTATTACCACTGGTATTTTCCTGTATTTTGCTGAATTCCAACAATATGCCTTGCTAATGCTGTTCCTGGAAATACAGATAAAGTAATACACTTTGCAAGACATTATAAGGAAAATGCTGCTTTGGCAACACTGTTCACACACTCATCAAATAATTCCTTCGGTATTGTCAATGTTTTGCAGCCACTCTCTTCACTGTTCTGTCTACTGATACTGGGGAGGTGGTTTTTTGGAGGGTAGAGGTGTGCTTTGTTTTGCTTTATTTTTATTGTATCCCTCTGATACAGATTATTATTTCTACTCTGACACCTCTAAGACTAGCGGTGTGTTTTTTGCATGATATAGCTCAAGTGTTTTAACTAATTTGCTTTTGTCTGATAAGGCCAGGGACTCTGTATCTGTCGAACCAACACTCAGGAACTTCTGACTGGTTGAGTAAATCCATTTGAAATGAATCCTTTAAAAAGTATTGATACTATCTTGTAACTGGAAAATATATAAATATCTTCATATCAAACTAGTTACTCATTTTACCCTCCTAACAGATCTGATCACTTTTGTGTTTTATGAAACTCAGCTGCCTAAAGCCCTCTCTTTGTACAAAAATCTTGGGTTCCCAGTCTTTTTTCCTTGAAAATCTAATTAACAGTATTCTTTTAAATAAGAAGATTACTTTCTGTGAGCAATTAACTGAAATTCAGTCTGCTTTAAACTTTTCAATATAGCAATGAATATTTATAAACTTAATAGAACTTCACCCTGGTAGGCAATCCCTTTAATCTTATTTGAAGCAGCATGGGGCCCAAGTCTCACTGGATTAACATCATATTTTCTTTTGGCACACACACACAAAAAATAATTTCCTTGAAATGAAATATTTGACCAACTGTTATCCAAATCTATGACAGTTCAAAGTCTGTGTCAGTAAAACTAGAGTATATATATCCAAATTATCTTTGGCTTCATGCAGTGATTCAACAATGTTCTCTCAAGCTCATATGCACTTGTCTGCACCATTAGCACCTGCTGGCTTGCAAATATCAATCAGGGAATTAAAGGTACAGTAACTTTGGTCTTAAAATGTAAGCCAAATAGGGTAAAGGTCTGCTACAGTGGAAAAAAATTAAAAGAAAAGCAGATCTCCAGGAAGCAAAGATGTCAGCCAAAGAAATATTTTCAGTGTTGAATTTTGTCTCTAATTTTGCTTTATCTCTTCCATGTGAAAAGTCATTATTATGAAATTGCTTTTGAAATGAAATCTGGTTTACATTCTCAAAACAAATGGATACTGCAAACAATTTTCTAATAATTTCCATATTGTTGCCACATATGCAAAACATCTGAGAGCTGGTTTTAGAGCTGGGGTTTTTTTAGCTTTTCCTCTCATTAGTTCTGCCATATGATTTGTGCTTGAAGACCTGTCTTGACTAATTTCACTGGTTTAGAATGTTTACTGGATGAACTCTTTTTGTTGTCCTCCAACTCTGTGCTTCTCACTTGTCTGAGCCTATTCCTCAAGATTTTATTTTCCAATGTCCTTTTAGTCTGCAGTCTTTGTTTTGTATTTTCACTGGGGCCAAAGACATCTTTGTGAAAAATGTGTTCTCTTTAATGAACTCTCTTAGTTTTGCAGGTGATTTGACAGTAGCTGTCTGTCAAGAATACAGATGTGCTGCAGCTTGATTGTTCAAGTGTAAAAAAGAAGAAAAGTAGAATCCAGATCTTTAGGATTTTATCAGAGTTATATTTTGTGTAAGAGGTGATTTTGATGCAAAGGACTTTTCAAGAGTAACACAGAGCAAACATAAGGCACTAATTTATCTCTGTGAGAGGGGTTGCTTTAGGTGATGCCTGTTCCCAATGGATCTGCACATATTCTGCAAGTCTGATGCATACAGAATAATGTCAGACTTGGTGCACAATCTGGTGTTGTTTCAGAGATACAGCAGAATCAGTTGTCTTGCAAATGGTTTGAAACTGAAAAAAATCTCAAATGTTTAATGAGGTGACACAGCCTTGGCCAAAACTTTTGCAAACTCAGAGCACACAGGGCAGAATACTGTGCGAAAATGTAGCTGGTGAAGTCAGGCTAACAAGGCTAGAAATGATAGATACAAACCCAAGAATAATTCTAGCAAAATTACAAACATGTAGTACTTACACTCTATGGGTTCTTAGAAAACATTTGTCATGAAAAGTAGATACCACTTGACCTCAATTAGGGACATATGTCTAGCACCATAGTGCCGTACAAAACTGTACAATATACTGGCAACCACCAGAAATAACCTGATTTCATCTTTGTATTAAACTGCAGTTGTCAAATGGAAGACAAGCTGGTTTTTTGTTTTGGGATTCTAGTGGATTTTATGACAAGCTTCTGTCACGGGTACATATCCTTTTTCAGTTAGTACTGTGCAACTCTAAAGGTTGCTCTTCCCGCAGAAAACAAACTTACTGAAATGTAGGACATTTGACATGTTCTGTTGAAAAGCAACATTCTCTTCTGAAAAGCCTGAATTCAGTAGAGTTTCAGCAATCCCTAAAGAAAGAATCCTTGCAAGTGGAATTACACTGCTTCTGTCTTTGCAACTATCAAATGGTAGTCAGTGTTAATGCCACAATATACAAGTTCTCCATTATGCAACCAATACAAAATTTTGATTTGAAAAGCAACTTTGTGAACTCAAACTCTAGAAGGATTTTTTGCTTCCTGATGTAGTCAGTATATGATGCTCACCTCACCAGCACCAGAATTTGGACTCAGTGATCCTCATGAGCCCTTTCCAATTCAGGATACTCTATGATTCTATAATCTCTGGATGTAGCTGAGTAGAGATGTTCAAAAAAATGTGCAGAGACAGAAAAGCCAATTTTTGGTCTGTACAGCTTTTGTAACATTGCATAGGATGTCATTTCTTCCAGTATCTCATCTTCCAGGTGAGAGGTGTTTGGTTAAATGTTTGTTCCTTACTCTTTCATCATTTCCTCTTGCTGCAGGTCACAAGAAGGGAGAAAAAGAAATAATGCATGGGAACATCACATATTACCTGAGATGTCTTTTGTGGCCTCTGCATTATAAAGAAATCTCTTCAAATCACAGTCCTTGGTTGCTGGGTTGCCATCAAGAACATATTGGTTCTAATTTGGTGGTAACAGTGATAGAAAGTAAAAAAACAGCTGGATAGATAAAGTTAGGTTATAACTGCAAATGGATTTGTGACATTGCATGGGATATCATTACTTGCATTGCAACACCAAGTAACTTTTTTTGCCCACATTAACTTTTTTAGTTAATTCATTATTTAGTTAATTCAATACCATTTTTTTTTCCTGACAGGTCAAGTATGCAAGGTAAAATATTATAACCTATGAGGTTTTTCTTCAGATACACAAGTAAAAAAAATATATTTAACTAACTTCTTTGTACTAGTGCAACACAGACTTCTCTGTGTAGGGGATTTCTTTTACTGTTAATGTGAAGAGCTATCACTTTTCAGATCTTGATTTGTAAAGGAGGACCTTTCCATCCCACCAGATGCTTCATTCCCATGTCATTTTTTCTTGGTAATAACACCTCTTTCCTAAATAAAAAACTAAATACAATAATAAAAAAATTAGTTGATACTTGTTTATTTTGCAATTATCTTAAATGTATCCTTTTCCCGTCCCTGTTCCTGCGTAAAAGCAATAGCTCTCACACAGACCACCTGAAAACATTCTTGGCATAAAAGGACATTGGTCTTCAGGACCTTTAAATGCAACATTTCAGCTTTCAGAAATTGGAATTTAATAACAAAATTAAAATGAATTTGAGAAAAATTAACCAGTGCCACTAGCTGGAATTATTGTCAAGTGATTTGTAGACTATATCTTGACAGATATTGTTCCTGATGCATTATCTTAACATGAAATCAGAATTTTACCAAAAAGATAACTGACATTAAATTCACACTACATGTCCCCCAAACCTAAAGAGAATCTCAGAAAAAAACCTTGTGCATTTTATTTTTTTATCTTACATTTATCTCCAGGCCAGATTTCAAAAACTTGCTCTAAATATTGAAGGTGTAAAGCTTTTCATAATTTAAAAGGTGCTTAAAAAATTAAAAGGCATACTAAGAAGTGTTATTCCCACAAGCCACTATAAAGTTGCTGTGCTGTCCTCTGGGTCTGGGGTAGTTCTATTTGCAGCCGTATTGAAGAGGGCTGTAAGAATTATCCTTCAATCTTCCCAATATCCATAAAGTTCAGAGTCTCACTTGCAGTGAGCAAGTGACATAAACTGAGAATTAGAATGCCCTCAAAGCTTCCCAAAGGGATGTTGAGAAAAACCTTCCTTTAGGAAAGTCTGACAGTTTGCCATTTTTTAGATAAACCTGATTTTTGATTGATTATGATGTGATAATTTTTGGATTGAGTAAGAATGTGTACATATACATTCTTTTTCCAGAAAAAAAGGTAGATAAGAGATAATGGCCATAATCTGCTGAAATTACTTCTAATTTACCATGATTACAATCAAACTTTTTGATTCTAGCCTGACAATTGTTGCTTTCCTGTGAAAGAAAATCAAATCTCTTGT
Source organism: Pycnonotus jocosus (assembly GCA_013400435.1). NCBI lineage: Eukaryota > Metazoa > Chordata > Aves > Passeriformes > Pycnonotidae > Pycnonotus > Pycnonotus jocosus. The sequence continues at coordinate 53,598 of VWYP01025922.1, read as the reverse complement.
TATATGTCCTGACAAAGCGAAGTTCTGTGTCTGGTTACTGTGTTCTGTTTTCTTTCCTTTATCCAGTACCATCAAATGTATTAGTTAATACTCAAAAACTAGATAAATTGATAATACAATAAACTTCCACTACTAACTGCAATGTTTTCTACATACCTACATACTATAACTGCCCCATTTGAATAATTTTTCTTCTTTTCAAGGATAAAGAGGACAAATATTATTTTTAGTACTTTTAAATGTAATATCTCTATTACTGAATTGTTTTAAAATAATTGCATAGAAAAAGTCCTTCAATATCTGCATTTTTTCACCTTTAATCTAAGTGTATTATCTTGAGTAGTCCTTGTCCAATACTTGTGATAATTCTGATAAGACTATTTCTTTGACTGATGTTTGATTTTGATAGCAACCAGCATGTCATTTTATTACCAAAAATCTGCTCATTTTATTTCTTACCATTCCTCTAGTGATGTTCACTAACTTATTTCAGATGTCACAGTGTTTAAAAACTGCCCAGAGGGATGACTTGTCCTTATTTTCAATTGTCTTTTAAAAGGAAAAATAATTCAATATGAAATAACTCTGTTATCTCAATGCAATTAATTTGCTATTTTTTCCTATGTGGTACAACAAACAAATATATCATTCAAAGATAATTCTGAGAATCTTATAATTGCACTTTGTAGATCCTAGGGATATAATTGATCATTATTCTGCTTGGAGTCACCAAGTGTTTCAGTCGAACTCTTTTTAAAATTTTTATTTATGACTTTTTTTTTTTAATTGTTGGTCCATGAATAAGACTAAATGCACAATTTCATCTTTTTTATCTACACTAAATTTCTTCGGATTTTCTACTGACAGCTAATTATAGTGCCTATCGTGTTAGAAATTCACTTCTAGATAAAGAATATTGTCTTAATACTAATAGTTTTCTAAAATGCTATCTAAATTAGAAACACTAATGTTGTTATGATACTTTATTTGAAAAGTGTCATAAAGTTGTGTTTAAAAACTTAAAATATTTTTGCTCTTCATTTACTTACCTGTAAATATGCCTCCAGGCATCCTGAGAAAAAGTTCGGGAGAAATAAGAGTGAATCAAGAACAGAACAGTAAGTCAAAAAATCTGAATCCTATTTGTACATGACCAAAAAAGTCATACAACAGCAAGTCACTTAATTGCTCTTTAAAAGAGAAAAAAAAAACCCTCTGTTGTCTGTGAAGTCTAGGACAAAATGTCTATCTCTTATTCTGTGTATAAAAAAATTGAATCCTAATTTGACAATATTCTATAAAATCAGATATTATTTTGACAATCTTTACAGAAAATAATAAACAAAACCAGAAATGGTTGCTCCTGAATGGCATTTTCATGTGTCTTCTGATTTCTACTTCTTAAGCATTTCCATAATATGTTGATATTTTAATGCTGATTTTCTTTTTCTTTTTAAGGGATAACTAATAGTTTATTTATGCATCTGTAACATTTTTGGAGTGGCATCAAGACAAGAGCTGTTTTAGGGCTCCTGTCAAAGGAATTCAAAGAAAGACAACTTCTGTAAATACTTTGAGAATTTGAGTGCTATACGGAAGATCTTCTGCACAGGAAGGGTTAAAACCTCAGGTACACTCCCCAGTTACAAACCTTTCTGTTCCCTAGATCTCTGCCTTGTTAAAAGGAGAATTTAAAATTCCAGCAGTTTATACATGGAAGATAAACATGATCTAACAGTTCTTAATTAAATTTTCCATTAGTATTACAGTCAGTAATGATGAGGAAAAAACAACATGAGCAGGAAAACTCTGACTCGGGCCACCTGAAGTGCTTAATAAGGAATTTATGCATCATTAGCCTTTCTTCTGCTGGTTAGCTTTCCATATACTTTGAAATTTTTATCTTACGAGTCCATTTTGTGTACTTATAACTTGTTTTTTTCCTACTTTAAACAGACTTCCAGGTTTTCACAAAACTAGGCATTTTTACCTTGATACTATTTTTCTACATGTGAGTGAAAAGGAAATCAGTTATAACTTTAACAGAACACTGGGGTTTTTTACATTTAAACTCAAATGAGAGCACAAAAATAATGATCTTGATGAGGCACTATTACACATAATTTTCAAACTGCTACTTTTTTTTTTACTTTACAAGCTGTATTCTCTCTGCTAATGTCATTGATACATTAGGAACTGCATTTCTGCCTGAGAAGCATATTTAGAGGTGTTAAGTTAGACTTCTATTACTCCTGGGCATAGATCCAACAAGTAGCACAGGCTTTGCTTTCTGAGTGCACTTACAACCATAGGCAGTTCTGAAATGCAGCATTTTTCGTGGATATCATAAATATTCTCACCCCTGAGTAAGTGAATCATGGAATCATTTGCTGGGATTGGAAGGTACCCCTGGAGGTCATCTGGAAAAACAGGCTGCTTAAAACAGGATTAGCTAGAACAGGTTGCTTGGGAATGTGTCCGGTTAGGTTTTAGGGTTTAGGTTTTGAACAACTCAAAGGACAGAGAATCCACATCTCTTTGCAACCAATTCCAGTATTCAACTGCCCTCACTGTATTTTCTGTCAGAATTTCCACTCTTCCAGTTTGTACCCAGAGCTTCGCGTCATGTCATCAGGTACCACTGGGAAGAACCTGGCTTCATATTCTTTACTCTTTCTATCAGATATTCTTTGCAAATTGCATGATGATAGGCCAGATGAAGTGCTAGAAGTTGAGAGCACACACTAGGTAAAATATGCTTTTGTACTTGTTCTCTTTCTGTTCTTCTTTTCCTAAATACCTCTATCTGTTCTGGCCTCTGTTACAGATGGAAGAATCAGGAGACATCCACTAATTCAATGGAAATTCTTTTATAACTCTATCTATAAGCTACTCTGGGAAATAAAAAAAAAAATGCATCATTATAGATAAAAGCTGGATCCTCTGAAATATAATTCTGGTTTCTAGTCATGCATTTGAGAGACCAAGTTTTCTGTCTTCATAGAAAGAAAGAATGTGGTCTGACATTCTTAGGGAATTAAAGGTATATACTGGGATTAGTACTTTCTTATTGAAAATCAACAAGACATATCTATCTAAGTAATTTAAAGTTTTTTACACATTCATTCTGACATTTCAACATTTAATTTTGAATAATATGATTTTTTTCAGTGTATTTCAATATCTTCAGTAGTAGTGGGAATGAAGACAAAAATGTTTAAGCTTGAGGGAAGACATCAGAAAGTTTTGTCTGAAAAAGTCAAGCTAGCATTAGTATCAATGCAAGTGTCACAGATACAGGTTTTCTTTCGAGAAACATAGAAGGAGGAAGGTAAAAAACACTCAGTATGACAAATTTCTCTTTCAGATTATATTTTACTCAGACCAGTATAATGGTATCATGAAATGGAAAGAAATAACAATGGTTAAGTATGAATTAACTATAAACAAAACATCAAAACTCTCTCTGTAAAATATCAGACAGAGAATTAGATGAATATGTAATTTTTTTCTTCAATCTTGAGCTAGTTGTTCACTTTACAAGACTCAATGATGGGAGAGGATCATAGGATCATAGAACCATAGAATCATAGGTTTAGGAGGAACCTTAAATACCACTTAGTTCCAACCCCCCTGCCACGGACAGGAACACCTTTTCCTAGACCAGGTTGCTCAGGGCTACCTCCAGCCCGGCCTTGAGCACCTTCTGGGACAGGGCATCCACAACATCTTTGGGAAACCTGTTCCAGTGCCTCATAGCAAGTCAGTTCCTCTTAATATCTAATATCTCTCTTTTAGTTTGAATTCATTTCCCTTATTCCTGTCTACACGCTCTTTTAAAAAGTCTCTCTCCTTCTTTCTTGACCAAGCAGATGAATAAATGTCTGTAAAAATATGCCTAAGTAAAGAAAACATGCACAAAAATCATGCTGATAGTGAATGTGAATTCTGTATGTGAATTTAATATGTATACACACTTTGTCTATGACTCCTTTCCTAGCCATCCCTGACTTCATAGTTGTTTGGAAAAAGTGTGTGCCTAATAAGGAAATATTTGAAATAATTGAAATATCCTTCAATAAAATTTTCTACTCAAGGAATTTTTCCCCACTAGAATAAAGCTGTAAGAAGTTTTTCTTTTTCCATTTAGTCACAAGACTAGATATGCAAATGTATTATTTTTACTCTTCTTATGTGTTGGTGCATTGTAATATGTATTTCAGCAGTATTAAGGCATTATTGTTATTCTGTGTATCAGTGTCATTTTTACAATCAGGTTTTCTGACTGAGTGAATAATTGATTTTCTTAGTAAGATCTTTGTAATTATTCTTTCATATTAGTTGCATTCTTGCAAATCCACTTATATCTTTCAATTGCAAAACAACATTCTTTAATTCAGAATGTATTTTTAAAGTAATTGCTTTTGTTCAGTGTTATTTGTTTTGGTATGATCATTCTGTATAGAAAATGTTTCTTTCAGGTGTACTACCAATGCAATTTTATAGCTCTGATGAAATGTTACATATTTGCTTTGCTGTTGGGGGTTATTTATCCAGCTAAAGCTATCTAATGGCCTTTGGTTACAGGCTTTTTTTACCTCAGACTGTTTCATATTTATGTGATGCTGAGAATACACCTTTATTTTGTAACCTATATAACCTGTATTTAAAGAACTGTGTTGCCCTTCCTCCTTCAAGAACTAAAATAATCTGGGTAGCTTGCCTTGAAGTATGTTGGTCTGCCTTCAAGTTGATAACATGCACATTTACAGTGCAAGTTCCTGAGACATTTAAAGTGGTTACTGTTATCCAATGTCCTTGTCCTTCATGATTAAATTTTGAAAGTCACATTTGTTTCGTCTTTTCTGATGAAAAGTGTTATCAGCAAAATGAGATTGGTACACAACTTAAACATCTCTTTCTAGTGCCCCTACAGGGATGTGATGGATGTCATCATGCGGATCTGAAATGTGCATTCACTGCATTTTTCCTGATACTTCTACAGAATGCTATTAATAGAAAAATGCACTTTATAAATCTTGCCAGGTTTCCAATTGCTAAGTAAAATCTAAGCCATTTGACATAATAACTCCAGCACTTTTTAATTAAGATAGTTAATACTTCTCTGTCAACAAGCTATTTTCTTATACATGTTTCTTTTCTTGTATATGGTTATTTAACACTTTATTTAGGAACTTTTGTATATTTTCTCCATGTCCTATTATTTTAGATTTTTATTGGACTGAAGAATATCCCTGTTATGTTAAGGTATTTTTCCATTTCTGATTTAGTTGCTGTCAGTAAAATTAACTGTTTCAATTTTTAATACCTGTATAAAATGGAATTAATATTAAAGTAATGCCTTCTTTGCAGCAAAAGTTGGTATCCAATTACTGTCATTTTCTTCAACACGAAGTCAGATTTGTTGAGGCTGGTGTGATCTTGTTATTTTCTAGTTATAAGTGAATTACTTTTAAAGTGACATGTAGATAATCAGTTTACTGTGATGACTTTGTTCATCACTAGCACCACTTACTTCACCAAGAGTCACCTTGACTTCCCTAAGACTTCACACAGTATAAGCTAAGCACGTAAAAATGCCTCACAATTTGGCAGTCACACTGGGTTTGGCATTCCATCCTGGAGCCAAACCAGCCACTGCTTTCACTACCTGCAAAGTGAGTGAGCAGCTGTGTGGTACTTGGTGGCTGGCTGGGGTTGAACCACAACAGTTCCACCTCCTCTAGGGATCAAACTGATTTGAGATACCTGTGTCTGTAACAATCTCTGAGCAAATGGCTCAAGCTGGGAATGTTAACATGCAACATAGCTCAGGAAAACTTCTTGTTGTTGCACACTAATAAATTAATACCTGAGTGCATCAAATATCCAGCCATATCTGCAAGAGTTACGAAACTCAAGTGACTTGCATTAATCACTCACTGCTTTCTCTAATTTCTCTCAAAATTTGTCTTCCACTATAATTTTTTCTTCTTCTAGAAAATTAGTGTTTCTGATATCCTCAGAAAAACTAACTGATCAGATTTCTCATGTTTTTCTCCCTTTCCTATCAGTATAACACCATTAGGCTTTGGGTTTCTCAAAAAAATTCTCAATATTACTCTTTCTCCTTCTTACCTTTTTCCTTAGATTTTTGTTCAAAGTGTTGTAGGTAGATATAAAATAGCGTAATAGCTTTGTGTCTTTACCTCTAGCCCCTGACCTTAAACAAAACAAATATAAGGCATATAATATATTCTGAACTCATCTGTCCTTCTTTTCTAAATCTCTGTTTTACTGTGATATGACTTTTAGGATTGGATTCCTTCCATCAACTCCTGTTATCTTCATCTCCTTAGAAGCAAGTAGTCAATGATTTTTTTTTTCTGATTAAATTCCTTAATTCTTCATTAAGCTTTCCAGCTTTATCCAAAATACACATGAAAAACCAGTGACCCTTCCTTGTTCTTGTAATTTTTAGCATTTTCAAGTCTTCCCTTCACCTTTTGTTCTCTACAGTGATTTTGGTGTTGAGTGTTTTGATTATTAGGCCTTACATAAATTTCAAGTATTTTTACAATTCAGTGTAGAGCAAAGAAAGATCTTAAATACATAAGTCTCATGGCATCATATAACACAAGACTGCTCATCTCATGTTTATCTTGCCAGAAGGAATTAGCTTTCTCTGACAAAAATAAACTCAAAACAAACCCAAGATACTTATAATTGTTTTAAGTGCAGGTTGTCCTCAGGATTTAAATGTTTCAACTTGATCAGGACTAAAACTTTCATCTTTAGTCATGCCTTCAGTATGAGGACACAACCGTAAATAAAGTCTGCTGTGTCTTCATCAAGTAAACAAAACCTCAAGTAAAAAGCCATTTTGTCTAGTTCTCAGACTAATGGAAGAAGAGGCTTGGTTTTCTAGTGATTCATTTTTTTCAAAGGTGCTTCACCATGGTGCACAATTTTGTAAATTAGTGCTTTGTAACAAATAGGTGATTGATTTGGGATTCTTATTCATTAAAAGATGAACAAATTCATAGATACACAAAGACACAGACATATGCAATGTATCAGGTTCAAATTTCATTAGAATCAAAGGTTTCTCAGCTTTAGTCTAGCGACATTGGCTATTTTTAGTACTATATTTAATCCCGTATATTTTGGAGAAGCAGCATGAAAAACGTAAAATTGCTTTTAAAAATCATCTGGCTTGTGAATTACATATGCTTCTTGTGCAGTGTCCCCAAAGTGTCTACATTAATCCTATAATACAAAAATGTCTAATTAGAACAAATTTGATAAGCAGTTATCTGCATTAAACATATGTGTCACCATTCTTTGTACAAGTAAATCTATTATTTCTAAATGAAATCAGAGCCATTAGATCAGAAAAGCTTACTGAAATAGAACTTTCTTCATTACTAAGCAAAATTGGGGATTTCTGTTTCAGAAGGGAGCCCTCATGTCATTTCAAAGTAAGTGACAGTAATAGACATAATTATCACTATAAAGTGTTCAAGAGTCTTGAGGAAATTAGTATGTGTTGAGTCTGAATGGACAAGATTACTTCTTAGGTACTGCAAATATGCATTAAGTATATTAGCGTTTTAAACAGGCTTACAGAGAAATAGCATAAGAAGCAACACTCTGGGAAATGAATGTGAATAGATTGCAAAACTCTTTATGTGCTTAGACTGTTTCAAATTTGCTTTCGTCCCTGGATCTTTATGTAGTTGTGAAACACCATCAGTCATGGAAGGATCTGTAAGTCAAGGCTCAGTGACGTTGTTAAATGGATTTTTATATAGCACTCATTATGTGTGACAGAAACAGTTTAACAGTCAAAAAAGGAGCCTTTATTCAACACTTTTCATTCTGCTTTGTGACTGCCAGATTTTGGATATCTACACGTCTTAGTTATTTCCATGGACAATAAGGAATAATGCTATTTCACCAAAACTTGTGTTGGTTCCTGGTTAGTGATTCAATATTTGTCCAGCCAATTTGTGAGAATATTAACCAGCTTAAGCAGATAAATTATATGTTGCTCATAATTTTTTGAGTAACTATATTATCTTTTGAATAATATTCATATAAGGCTTGATGAAGTCAGATGATGAAGTTTGGAATTCAACAAAACCTTACCTGCAATTCTTTTTAATGAGACGCTTATAGAGGGGCAAACTAAGGCAAAGTAAAGGTGATAAGGAATATTCCCAGATGTTGATTTAGGTTTAATCAGTCACATGCGTCATGCTGTTCCCTTGGGTCCTGTCACTGGTCAGTAGAAAGAAGAGATCAATGCCTGCCCCTCCTCTTCCCTGCTATGACTGTTATGTTTTCCTCTCAGTCTTCCTTTCTCCAGGCAGAACAAACCAAAATGAACTCAGCCATTCCTCATACAGCCTCCCCTCTATATACTTCACTTATCTTCATGACCCTCTTTTGGATGTTCTCCAATTGCTTTAAATCTTTCTTATATTGTGGTGCCCAAAACTGCACACAAGGCTCAAGGTGAGGCCGCCCCAGCTCAGAGCAGAGCAGGAGAATCCCCTCCCTTGCCTGGCTGGTGATGCTGTGCCTGATGCACCCCAGGACAGGGCTGGCCCTCCTGGCTGCCAGGGCACACTGCTGATTCAACCTGCCATCGACCATGAAGCATTAGAATACTCTCTCTAGGCATTTAGCATCTTTTCCTCACAGTTTGCTCACAGTTTTGCTTGAACTGAAACAATACATTTTTAGACACAAAAAATTCATTTATTTTCCTCCCTCACATCTGTGTTTAATGAAGTTACTAATTTTGTTTCTGGATTCTGCTCTATTTTTGTTCAAATAATCTGGAAAAAAAAAAAAAGATTATTGCTTTCCCATAGAAGGAAAAAAATAGACAAAAATCAAAATAAAACACAAAACACCACCACAAACAAAACCGCAAATGCACCAACCAAGCAAAGCTGAGTGATTTCAGTGTGTTTTGGTGGAAACAATTAAACCCCAAGTATCTGATATTAAGTTTCAGTGAGCATTGTATGCAGATCAGATTAGAAAAAATCTTAACCTTACTATTTATTCTGTATAACATTTGTGCTTCTTAAAATTTGAAGAGCTTTTTTCTGCAGCGTTTGGAAAAACCCATGAGTGTCATGCATGTAGCTGTCTAGGAACAGGCCTTGATAAAATTTTTCAAGAGATATATTAGGCTATATGAATGTACCAATTCTTGTGAGTATTTATTTCCTCAGATATTTAATCCATGTACCTTGATTTCTCAGTTCTGCCTTATTGAAAATTTAGTTCCTACTTCATTTCTATGCATTTTTGAGCAAAATCTGCTACAACATATCATGTTTGCTGCCACATATTTTCATGACTGTTTATGGTATTGTGAGCAGCAATACTTGGTGAGAAATAGCCATATGCTTTCATTTTCACACATATTTTGCACACATTGCAAATATTTTCAGAATGGATTTGCATTATGTCACTTTAAGGGTCTTGGTATAATTGTGCTGCTCAGTTCATTTAGAGTGCCTCCTTATTTAGTTATTTTGTTCATTAATTTTGCATAGCAGAATATAGTAGCAGAATTTATGGCAATTGCTATTAGCTGCCTTGATTTCAATTTAGTTTGCTAGAAAACAAAGTATGCACCAATTACACACAAGAAAATTATGTTTAGTGTTTAATCCCCTAAGTTTTTAGATATTGGTTTGTTCCTTTCATAGCTCTGAAGACACTAAAACCCAATGCACTCGTGCTTCTATGAATTATGGGCTATTCCCATTCTACAGAATTTCTCTTTTTTTTCCTTCTTGAGTTTTAATAGCAGATTTTTTTGTTTGGATTTATTGATCAGTAATAAATTAATCATCATACCTTTTATATTTGTAAGTTTCCTAAAAGCAAGGGACAGTGTCATCCTCTAGCTTTGTGTGTTCTTGAACAGTATAGCAAGCATCTACAAAGTCCTCTGTCAGGTGGAATGGGAGATTTCCTCAACCCTTATCATCTAATTTGCCTGTCAGCACTCCAGGAAAGCTGAGACCCTCGTGCCTGACCAGTCTGTCAGCATCTTGTCAGGAGGAACCTTCACTGAGCAGGTCTTCCCACTTCAGGACCTCTCAGTGGATCTTCCACTTAAATAAAGTGGAAGTATATTACCTGCTGCTGGCTCCTGCCAGCACCCATAGAGGATTTACACCAACACACACTCTTTTTCAATATAAAATTGTGGCAGGTTAAGGTTCAAGGATTGATGGTGATAGTACCTGACTGCAAAAATATATTCAAAACAATACACACACAAGTTCTAATCCCCAGTTAAGGTATTCAGTGTGCACAGAGTACAATTGTTACTCAACAGGTGTCTCCACAGGGAAGAAGACAGATTCAGCCCATGAACTGATCCCGGCAGCTATGATGGAGTCTTACTGAATTTTTCCCCACTCAACTTACTTTGTTACTGTTTCTTTATGTTAGGTGGAGCCTGAGTGACTCTAATCATACATACTTTTGTTATAGATGGGCGTACAGTCAATGAAATACAGAGCACATGCCCAGTGAGGGTTGGTTGCACCTTGGAGGCAGCTGCCTTTGGGATGCAGGTGTGCATCAATATTACAATTAGGTTATAAAAAACAGGCTCCTCTGAGGAGACTAATTTTTGCCCAGTCGCTGGCTCGGAAACAAGGCATCTTCTCTGCTCTCCCGTGCCTGAGAGGTGCTACATGGATTCTCAGCTGCAAAGTACCACCGAGTTCCCCTCCTTGCAAGGATTTCAACAGAGCCTGGCTGCGGTGTCCCCACTCAGCTTCACCCTCCATCCCATCCCCCTTAGCAGGCATTGATGGCTGCAGATTGTGTGTGTGGAGAATCGTTGTAGGACAGGTTTTGAGCATGCCAGCAGCATTCCATCCAGGAAGTAGCCACCCCATAATTTCCATACTATTAGAACTTTTGTTAAGATGTAAATATAACTTTCACTTTCCTCTAATTTTATCCCCAGCCATCTTTCTTCAATCTCACCACCCAGTATTATAACTGATGGAAAATTGGTTTACACATTCAAAATTTGAAATCACTTTCACATATAACTTCAACAGAGTAGAAAATGAAATATTATTATAAAGAAAATCCTTAAGGAGGTTTTCTTATAAAAGAGCAAATCATCATTCTTGAGATGATTCACTTCTGACTATATATGGCTATTTTGACTCCTTAATCTACTGTGTCCTCCTGATTTGCTCACCAGAATTTTTAGCAGAGCTTCACTTCTGTGCCATTTTTTTTTTTAAATCCAATTAAATCAGTCCCCAGTCTGATCACTGTGAAACTTTGATACTGACAGCACAGTAACAGTGCTCCAGTTTGTTTTTCCCCCTATTCATTTGCATTTCCTTTGCCAGAGTTGTAACTTTACATGCCAAAATACTTACTGGAAGAGCCACACAGCTACAGGGCTTTCCCAGCCTCAACATACGCTTGGTTTTTAATAATGAATATTACTTTTGTTTTGCTATTGTTATTCAAATGAATAAATTAGCCTGTTAATACACCAGCTGACATTTATTTACATTTCATACAAATTCTTGTTACAGATCATCTTTTGCAATTAAACTAAGGTCAAAGGCACAACTACTGAGTAGTTGCTAACATAACAGCAATACCTAAGTCCAAGCCCTCAGAGAATCCACTGAGTATCTAGGCTCTTGTTCCTAATTCAATCTTTAGCCAACAATTGAAACTGTAGGATTAGAAAATGAATTTCAGAGCAATTACATTTGAGAAACTGTTATAATAAAGACATTGGTGAATAGAAGTCTCAGAAGTGTCAGTGAGGTTTGCTCTTTCCACAATTTGACTGAAATGTATTAAATAATAATCTTTGCATATTGAGACATGAACAACTGGAATAATGCTCTTTTAAAACAAAGTTATGTTAGAAATTACCAGTCTTTAGAAACCCCGTGACTATGACAATTTTTGGTGACCTAACATAAATGCAATTAAGCTTTACTGTTAATCTAAATATTATCTTTCTATTCAGTGCTGATTAAAGAAGACTAAGAAGTTTACATAACTTCAGTGGCTGCTATAAAGAAATCATCACTAGAAGAACCAACATTTATCAACAGATACTACTAGAATATAGCAATAGCCATGAGCCAACAACCGTGCTGTGTGGCAACTTCATAAAGAGTAGCCATACAATACCTGAAAACATTCTTATTTCAGACTAATGTAGGTGTGCAACAGTTAATATGATGGAATAATTTGTTTACAAACATTTGTACAATTTTTAAGTGTTTTCTGTCTCTGTGTGTTTGAATATAATATTCCAGAGCCAAATGAAATGTTCTGTGTTTGAACACTGGTCTGGCTTAATTTTATTTTCACAGGACTGACTAGGAATAGACTTCTTCATTGACACTGTAAATAAATTACATTTTTGCTATTGCTCTAGGAATGATCATCCTTTCAAAATTATGAAAGAGAAATAGAGATCTAATGCACAAAATGTGTTTTTTCTTATACCATAGGATTTTTGATTCATCTAAATAGAGCAACTTTCAACATATTAATATTGTTGAAGTAACTCAGAAGGCTTCCTGTCAGTCTTCTCTCACACCTCACTGCTCAATGTCCTTTGAATTGTCACTCAGTGCCTAACCTCAAACCACCATAGGCCAAATATATCTCGGTATTTCCAATGAAAACTCTTCATCTGTAGCTTTACTTGGGACCTTGCTAATTCAGTGGTCCTGTAAGTGGGAAGAATTCCCAGTAATTCTGTTTCTTTCCTTTTTACTTTATTAACGGACTCCAAAAAGCAAACAACATAATATGACTGCCTGATTTTAAACAGCTCTTTACTATTCAACAAGATAAATTAAATTTCCAGAATGCATTACAGATAAGGTTTAACATATTATTCTATATTGTAAGAGGAAATACTCAGGTTTTTCAAGCAATCAATAATTTAAACTCCCATACCCTCTCTTGTTGATGCAAGTCCCATGGTACTACATGAAATACAGCTATTTCACTGACATCTTTCCTGAGGTCTAATCCAGCATGGCAGTCCTAAGTACATAGACTATAGACAGAGAACCAGAGAATCATTCAGATTGCAAAAGACCTCTAAAATCATTGACTCCAACCCCTAGCCTAGCACTGCCATCCTCACCACAAAACGCTGTCTTCAATGTAAACCTCCCACGGCACAATGGAGTGTGTCCTCTCATTCTGTTACCTGTTAAGTGGGAGAAAAGACCAACCCCCACCTGTCCAAAACCTCCTTTTAAGCAGTTGAGGAAAGTGATAGGGTTCCTCTTGATCTTTCCTTTCTCAGACTAAACATCCTCAGCTCCCTCAGCTGCTCCTCAAAGGTAGGACTCTTGCTCCAGACCCTTCACCAACTCTGTAGCCCTTCTCTGGACTCACTTCAACACCTCAATGTCTTTCTTGTAGTGAGGGGCCCAGAACTGGACACCAGATTTGAGGTGTGGCCTCACCAGTGCTGGGTACAGAGGGACAGTCACTGCCCTGCTCCTGCTGGCCACACTGTTGCTGGCACAGGCCAGGATGCCATTGGCCTTCTTGGCTACCTGGGCACAGCTGGCTCATGTTCAGCCGCTCTCAGCCAGCACTCCCAGGTCCTTTTCTACTGTGCAGCTTTCCAACCACTCTGCCCCAGACTATAGCACTGCATGGGCTTGTTGTGACTCAAGTGCAGGACACAGCACTTCTTGAACCCCATACAATTGTCCTGGCATCAATCAAGCCTGCACACGTCCCTCTGCAGAGACTTGATACTCTGCAGAAGACTAACACTCCCACCCAAGCTGCTGTCATCCAAAACTCATTGAGGGTGCCCTCAATCCTCATGTCCAGATAGTGAAGATAGTTGAAAGGACTGTCCCTAACACTCTGTCCTGGAGCACACCACTAGTGACTTGTTCCCATCTGGATGTAACTCCATCCACTTTCTGGACCTGCACATCCAGTCAATTTTTGACCCAGCTACAAGTGCATCCTTCCAAGCCATGGGAAGCTTCTCAGGAGGATGCTGAGGAAGAAGTTTCTCAGGAGGATGCTGTAGGATGTCTTTAGAATAGACATGAAACAAACTTCAATGCAACATTTGTAATCCATCTTCCTGTCCAATGCTAGACCAACACAACTATATTTTTCCTAGGATGTTATGTCAAGTCTGCTATTCTAGCAAATAAAAGCTGCAAATTAGAGGGACTCAACTGTAGATTATAATATGTGAAAGAAAATAGTGGCATAGCACAAAGTAGCAAAAGTCAGTGTCACAACACCAGGAAAGTTGCCAGTTGTACCAAACTACCCAGAGCTTCTAGCAGGCAACTGATGTGCTAAATGACATTGTAGAGACCACTCTCATGATTTAGAAGCCTAAATGAGTCACAGGTTGTATTTAAATGCTAAAGAAATGTCCTGTTTGCTTCTGTCCACTAATATTGCTTTAGACATGCAGCTCCCTGGCTTCAAACAAGCTTTATGAAAAGCTTTAACTACAGCTTTATGCTTTAGTTCAGATACCTGGAAAGCTGCAGTGGATACAACTGATTCAGTCTGTGCACAGCCTCCTTTGTAGCCATCCTGGCACCACTTGGTCAATAGGTTCAAGTGATGAAACTAAGAAAATAATCCAAACTTTGTTAAAAGCCATTGCATCTGTCTAAAACTGAAGTGGAGTAAAACTATTTACACGCTTGAACAACAGATATTGGTAGCTGCTGTTGTACAACCTGATCATTAACCACTGTGAATGTTTAAGCAGTCATAGAGATGTCTTGAAACAGGTTAATTTTACCAACAAAGTTTAAAATCTTTGCCTGTCTGCTATGAGTGACTCCAAAATTAAAAGATAAATAAGCCAATGTCTTGAGGACCTGAATATTAAGTTGATATGCTTATTACTAGTGTCTGAGGACTAGCATCTCTTGTAGTTTTAGCCATTGATCTTGAAGTAGACAGAACGAAATTCATCTCTGAGTTCAGCAACAACAACTCAATTGGAATTACAGAAGAGAAATGTATTTGCTGGATGTATTTGGCACATAGTCATTAAAGTTCAGAGCTATATAGAGTACAAGTGCTTACTTTTTTACGGAGAACAGTTATTCCTCTCAAAACTTATGTAAATAGACCAATTTAATAGCAAATTGCACTTTCCTTTCATGAAACATATCAAAGCTTTATTTAGAAAAACTGTTGAAGTAAATCTAAATTGCCTAACCTAAAACTGTGATACAGCTGATAGCTTTCTTTCAATTTTGTTCAGTCTTTTATTTTCCCATTAATATATTCACTAAAGATAAACCATTATATATTCAAGCTCATGATTTTATGAAAAGACTTTCTTACTGAAGACAGTATTTCTCCATTGAAATCAGTTATTACCTGTGCTCAGACTGGCATTATTGTATCTTCTCCTTGCTTTTAGGAAGGTTTCATCCTGTTAATTAAATTTTTAATACTCAGTTATCTAAATTTCAGTTGACATATTTACATGTTAATGAAATGGAATCACATTTTTTCTTGACCTTATGCTAAAAAAAGGAAAAATTCCATATGTAATTCTTTTAATTGCTGCTGATTATGTTAAGCAGGACTTTTTCATTTAAAAAAAAATGACAAACCAACAAACCAAACCCTAACGTGCCAGCTGACAAATTACAGGTAATTAATAAAGGTCAGATTCTGAGTATGAGTTTTTGTTGCTCAATGTGACTGCAAATTCTAAAATTGTTATATTTGCCATGAAAGACCAAACTAACAGGTATAAATGTCCATCACCATATATAGTAAAAAAGTAAGATCAAAAGATTGGGAAAAAAATATAGATATAGAAGACATATTTTGATGCTAAAAGTATTTATGACCAGAATTTCTTCTGAATCTATAGATCATATACCCAGGTGTGGGTATCAGTCAAGAGGCTTTCCTTTTAATGAAAACAACAAAGACCACAATTAGCTTTCAAAGGAATCACCTTATACTTTTATATTTTTCTCTGTAAAACTAATAATAACATAAATTGTAGGTTTTTGTAGATTGTAACATTTTATTACTGCCAGGTAAATGCTTATAAATGCATCCTGAAATTTCGAGTGAATTTCAAGTTCCTGGTTTCACTTCACTGAGTACATGGTTGAACCAAGAGAAAGAAAAGCAATCTGGTCACAGACTTGTCAATATACAAGATACAGGATTTAAGAGTATTAATTTAAATTACAAAAGCCTATTTACTTCAATCAAATTCATATAATAGGATTTTAATATGTATAAAGTAGCATTACTGTTATTGTTTAAGGAAACCATTATACATGCAAATAAAAACATTTATCCACTATTCAGTTGTATTTGGTTGTTGAAATGTGCTGAACTGATATGAATTTCACTTTCAGTTCACGGAATTAAAATTCAGTAGCACTTTCTTCCCGCCTTGTTGTGTTAAGTTTGTTACACCATTAGAAAGAATTTCACATATTTTGGTAACTAGTCACCAAAACATGAGAAAATAACAACAACAAAAAAAGTCATCAAACTGAATACATATAATTCAAAATATTTTTATCAATTTTTTACAAAACATTTTATCATCAACAATTAATAGATAGTCAACTTGATCCAGAGCCATCTTATTATTCAAGACAGACTGAAAGAACACATTGACTTTTCAATGAACTTTAAAGAAATATCATTGGGTTATAGACCAGTGTGTAAATCAAAAATGGAGTTGCTTAAGTATTGATGTCTTCAAAATAGACCTAGATTTCAAAATTTTTATTTTTTTATATTTAACTTTTGCCACTAAGCAATGAAAAATGTAAGTGAACAACTTTCACTGAGATTTGTGCTTATTTTTTTTACATAGGTAGCAATAAGCTCAATAGACATTTATGCACATTCTCACCTTTCAAATTTGCATATTCATGAATTTAAATATTACTCAATAGGGGAAAAGTTCTAATATTATTGCTGAAAGAATTAAAAAAAAAAGTTTTACATAAACATATTGAATAGACAAGGGAATATGCCATAATTAATCACACAGTTTTACTTTCCTGTGGCAATGGTTGTCCCTGTATGCTACTTACCTTTTACGTTCTCCAATTAACAGCAACAGTATTCAGGATGTGGTGTTTTGGTCAGAGGTTAAAAATGCAAAATAATTCATTGGATCTTTGATCTGTTTCTAAGCATTTGTTCTGAGTTTATTGTGCCCTTGAGGTTGAGCTGTAGTAGAGCACACCCAGCAAACATTCTCAAATCTGTTTCATCTTCCTGGGCTTATTTCACGAGTGAAAACCAGAACAGATGTTAGAAGGGTTTATTGTTTTCCCCCATGTTCCCCTAGACATTGTTCTCCCTTTGCTGACATAACATTTAAAAATTGGAAAGTGTATTGTTTTGGAAAGCAGAGATTGTCATTAACCTTTTAATTTCCCATGATGGAATGTGTAATGCACAACCACTACGACATTTACATGGCCTGATGTTTTGGTCCCATCTTTTCACACATCTCCTTCTACAGTTTCTGTCATGTCAGACAAGACAGCCCCAGGTAGATGTCACTCACAAAGTTAATCTTCTGTTCAGACACACAGATTCTATTTCATGAAACCAGCTGTATCTGACAAAACTTCTTCCCCGTTTTCTCATCTGATACATTACTTGTCTTTCCTGCTAGAATCATAGACAATCAACGGATATGTGAAGGAATAAAAGAACTTGACCTAGTACATAAAGTAAGATAATAATATTTAGTTTTAAAAAAAGCAGATGTTTATTCAGTTTTGGGATCCATTCTATGATTTTTGTGATTTTTCTGTCCATCCTTCCTTTCTCTCTTTCCATCTCTATTCTTCTAACAAATTCAATTCTGTGATTGAGTGCCAGAAAAATTCAATGGAAACTGGAAAAACTCAACTTATTATTTCTGAAAATCAGCCTTACAGGTCAAATATTAGAAGTTCCAGTATGCTTATTTTGATTATTTCTGAAGATACGTGGTGTTACATTGATCTCTAGATCTTAAACTTCTTCAAAATCTAGTTATTTATAACATTTTCTTTATAATCCTTACAACTTTTAGCATGTTTATTGATACATCTACTGCATTTTTAATAGAAACAAAATACTTACATCCAAATGAATATTGATATTGGGGGTTTTATCCTCTTGATTTTCTTAGCTATTATGATTGGGAAAAAAATAACAGAAGAAAGTTCTGCAGAAAAAAATACAGATTAAAAGTGAATATTTTTTTTCTCCATATGAACATGTGTGTAATTTGTTTATGATTTTAAGTAACTTATACTCATCCATTTGTTCCTCTCATCCTCAGAGATAACTTCATCCTTTGTGCATTTGCTCTTATTCTTTCCCATACACATTTTTTCCATTTACTATTCTTCAATTAAGATATTCTTCACCTACTGATGACTTTCCAGGGAACACACCTCTTCCACTGAAATTGTCCCTCGTACAAAAATACACAGGTGATATTTTTATGTGAAAAGATAGGTAACATCTCAGATATATGCTATTCTAAGCTGTTCTTACCATATAAGATTATGTAATACAATAACTATTATTAATTTGATCAAATTAAAATTATAACAACCTTTGTTCTTAAGAGATTAAGTGCTTATAACAGCTAGGCAGACAGATATGAACAATTTTTTTATGAAAAGTAATTTCAGTGCAAAGATGGCCCTTATCAATGAGTTCCAGGTTTTTCCAGACTTTTCTTGACTCCTTTTTATGTGCCTTTGTATACTGGAAAGTGGTAACACATGAATTGCTGCATCTTTAGGAAGCAATCAACACTGCATTCATCACTGCAGAAACCAGAATATGCACAACCTGAGCATGCTTCTTCCTTTCTTATAATCTCCACAGAATCCTTCCCGAATTAACACAGAAACTGATGAAGATATAGCAAAGTATCTCTGCAAAGACTTCATCCTTTCTTTTCAAAGGTGACACCTGTTTAACAACACTCTTTGTTTTGTGTGCATTAATTCCAAATGGAAGGTTCCAACACAGTTTCAGGAAAGAAAAAATCTACCATAGCATCTGTCATTTACAGTAATGTATGTATATATGTATGTATGTGTATCTAGACAGTATTTAGCATGTATATGGTTCACTTACAACTAGCAAATATAGACGTTTGGGATCTGATTTTCAGAAATGCCACAATGTATTTCAACACTTTCATTAAGCAATTTTTTTTGCTATTCTATTTGGTACTTTTAGCAAAAGAAATAACAATCTTGAGGATCTTTTGTTCCTTTGGTTTTTGTTTGTACTTTTAGCACTGCAAAACTGACTGTGGGATCAGATTATACCTCCATTTATTTCAGAAACCATACTAATTTTCTAGGAGGTTTGACAGAACACTAAAATTTATTTGAAAAGTCTATATGGTTAAAAATTCAGTAAAGTTCCTAAAAAAATGCACTTCTTAAACCTCTCTTCTTTATTATCAGCATATTCTTATGCCTTTCTTATTTGCCCCATAGTGTAAGGAGGTAAATGCTTAGTCTGTTGGGATTTTTTTTTGTAAACATATATGCCTGCATGTGCATAAGTCAGTAGACAGTTTTAAGAATAAAATTTCCATTGAAACCCATTTGTATTGCAGTGATATTTTAAAAAAAGTCTAAAAGTCATATTGTGTTGTTAAAGGCAATCTACATTGACTTGTGTTTCATAAGTGTCTTAGTATATCGGATTTTCTTTGCAAATTGTTAAAACTCAAAGCCCTTCATATCCTGCCATAAAACTACCCCACTTCACTGGGGTGTTATGAAATTCTCTTAAAATAAGACAACCTTTATTCTGAACAGTTTCTTTGCTGGTGAATAATAGTTACATTTTTACTCTTTTAACACTGTAAAATTCTTGTAACCGTCCAAATATTTTTTTTTCTTTTGTAGTCTGGCAAAGAGACTCATTCACTCCTCTCATGCCTGATCTAATGGCCTAACCTGCTGCCATTCTGATCCAAATATCCTCACACTGTGAGGGTTAATCCCCTCCTCAGTAGTTCAACCTCTCCTGCAGGCAGTAGCACCCTCTGTGGAGAGGTAAAAAGACTCTGCCTCCTTGCCCACTTCCCCGGGACTCTCGGCACACTGAGTTCACATGGATGATGTGATGCAGACAAACTCAGTGACAGGCTTCCCATTGCTTTCAGCTTTCTTTTCCTCCTTTCCTCACCCATGGAAATACCAGCTTTGATGAAGTCTGCTGAAGCCCCAGACGG
Organism: Pycnonotus jocosus; assembly: GCA_013400435.1. Classification (NCBI taxonomy): domain Eukaryota; kingdom Metazoa; phylum Chordata; class Aves; order Passeriformes; family Pycnonotidae; genus Pycnonotus; species Pycnonotus jocosus. Next base: position 33,278 of record VWYP01025922.1, on the reverse strand, counting down.
CTGTAGGGAAGCGTTCCCGCAGCCAGACAACAATGCAGCTGTATGCAGACCTGATGCCTTGCACCCTGCAGTGGCAGAAGTTTGTGAACAGAGTTGAGACTGTATACTGTGCACAAATTCATTCTTTTCTGCCCAGCTGCTGTCATCACAGTATAACGTTTAACCTTTTGGAACTCTGGAAACATTCACATACATTTGCTCTAGTGGTTTTGCATAATATAGTAATCAAGTCCTTTGGCAAGAAATCAGCACAACTCAATTTCACCAAACTAATTCATATGTGTTTGAAATCTGAGTATTTCAAAATGTGAGGAGGAGATTTGAGTATTTATGAGGCTATTCATGATCACAGTGACATCTTGCCATTTTTTCTCTGACAAAGTAACTGACAGAGGTCAGCTTCAGTCAGTCACAGCACTGCTTTTCTGCCTTGTTTTTACTGGCAGCAGTTGCTTGTCAAGACAAACAAATTCATGATCTATAACTCTTCCTACTGTTAACATTTCAATAGCAGTAGAACTTTTCCACTTAGGGTATTTTCTTACTGGACTTTAGTCTTGTTACTTGTCTGGATTCAAGATCTGCCTAGAATTGTGATGGAGATTTCATTGATTTGGTATCTGAGTTTAAGTAGTGTGACTCTGAATAACATCACAGTCCTAGCTCACTCATGCAAGAAATGCTTAAAAATGCAATTCCTTTGTAGGCAGAGTAAGAATATCTTTAAGTATATACTGTGCACACACATTCAATTACAAGATAACCTTCACATCAAAGAGTTTTAAAATCTTCAAGAATGCTTAAATATAAACAGTATGGTGTGCTACTGTTGTAGAATTATTTTTCAAACATAAAATCCTTAACAATTTTAGAAAATTAAGGAGAAAACTCTTTGAGCCCCCATTTTCCCTCCAAAACATCTTTTTTTCAAAAAATTATTTCTTGTTATTCATGAAGTGAATAGAGCTGTATTTTCAAAGATATTCCAGGGGTGTGCGGTCAATAAAATTGCAAAAAGCTTTTTAAGAATTCACATGTAAAATTCCCATATACTTCCTTGAAAAGGAGTCCTTTTAAGAACCCTCCCTGTTAAGGTAGAAAGAAAAAGGACATGTTTGCAATTAGTGTTAATTAGATGCATGGCAACAGGACAGACGTGGGTATGGCCTTCCCTACACATGGCTCTGGTCTCCTCCACCCCATCCACCTGTTTGGGAAAGACCACAGAGGCCAGGTGCATTCCCAGATCAGATGTATGAGGTGGTTGCCCTATTCACCATGATCACCAAGACATCAGTTCAGCATTGCTTCAGGAGCTGGCTTCTTAGCAGCTGGGGATATTAGCCTCACCCCAGTTGTCCATAGGTGTCCAGTTTCCAACTGCTTCAGACTTGTAGCAGCAGCAGAATCTAATGGGTGGCTTTAGGGTACGGAAGCTTATGTTCTGACAGTGCTTTCTGGGTTCTGACTTAAAATATGTTTTCCTGGAAATAACTGGCCTAGAAATCTTGCGTACACAATAAAAAGCCTTACAAATATTTTATGAAGGTGAAAAGGCCACAGTCTGGATGAATCAGTGAGAATGCACAGCACTCATGCCTTTTCTTAGTCACATGCACTGTGCTGAGCAATAATAAAAATGCTCTGTAGGCCTGCCTCTTAGCTTCTCCCTGCCCCATAAATTTGTGTCCAGTAACTATGGAAATCCTGAGTATTCAGAAGTTGCCAGACAATAAAATCTAACATATTTGGAATTACTGCTAAGAGAATTAGTGAGAAACTCTGACTCGAATAAAACATTATGTTTCACTACTAACAAATATAGGCATCAAAAAAGCAGCAAAACCTTGCCTCCACTTCATTACACCTGACTGATTCACATCTTTCTCCAAGTCTGGCATCAGCATTTTGAATCTTAGTACAGTTCAATAGTATCTGCAGTAAAGATTTTTTTTTTAACTTTCAACATTTTTTGCAGCACTTTAAAACTCTTTTTTAACATTTCTGTTTATCTGGATACTGACTATGAATTATTGTAGGGAAATACTATACGTGTGACACTTTAGGCTGATGATTACTGAATACACTATTTTCCTAGGCTAAGCAGAGACAAATAATAAGTTCTATATGAGTCACCTACCTTATAGTTCTGGAAATCAGGAATGTGACTCTGTGAACTGAAAGTGGATTAGGGCACACAACCCAAGTACAGAACAGCTGCTGCTTCCATCCCGAGATATGCACCTATGATAGCATCTCCAGGAATGCTATCCCCCCCGTCTGAAGATATGGTTCTACAGAAGTGAGATTAACTTCTATAGAAAATCATTCATATCTCTGCTGTTTATAAAACTGAGTGTGCCTCCAAGACTGGCTTGAAATGTATGCTTGATTCCTAGATTTAGTGGACCTCAGCTAAACGTGGTTGTCTACAGGACAATACAATAGTTAGCTCAGCCAGTTAGTGAATGGTGCTCATAACACCGAGATGAAGGGTTTGATCCCCATATGGCCCATTCCCTTTACAACTGGAGTTGATGGCACCCACTCAGAGTATTATGTGATTCTGTAACTGAAAAGAAATGGTGGCACAGTTAACAGGCAAAATCCTGTGACGTGAAAATAATTAAACATGAGTTTGCCAGAGATTTCATATGATCATGGGCTTTCACAGAGAGAGTTAAAAGGCTTTAAACAGCTAATGCCTAAAAAAGAAATCTGAAAAACTAACCTATATCTCATGTTTGCAGAAATGAATGAATTTGTTATGAATACTGTTCAAAACAGAACAGAAAATAAACTGCAGATATAAATTTAAAATGAGTGAAAAACATAGACAAACCAAAAAGTCCCAGAAAAACACTAGTGAACACTGGAATACCTCCTGAAAAAAAACCAGGTATATTGAGCCTGACATTAAATGTAGAAAGCAAACAAATGCACTCAAAAAAAAAGGAGTTAGAGAAGTATGCCCTGCTTAGCAATACACTGGCTTTCGAAACTTTAACCGCACAGAGTGTGAGACCGGAAGACCAAATTAAGGCAAAATGAACATACAAAATAACCAATGTTTCTGTCTGTGAGGAGTATCTCGTAATTGTGAGAGACACTTTTTAAAGAGCTATTTGAGTGGGAGCACTCCAATAAGGCTACTACTGGCTCCATAAATTAAGTAAAATGGATTTTTACTGTTCCACCAAAAAAAGGACACTATCGACTGTAATTTTTTTTTTAAATCTTCAGCTACTTTTTTTTTAGTCCCACAGATTGTTGAAAGATAATGGAAGAAATCAATGTCTCAACTGTATTTGGAATCATGCATTTTTTAATAGATTCTTATCCAATTAAAAGAGGGAAAAATTATCCTAATTCCTACATATTAATTCTAATGAAGAAACTGACACAGCTTAACAGCAAGACTTAGATATGGCATAAAGTTTTATGTCTAGGGTTTTTTAAGGGAGCTTAGACAATTGAAATCTAAGGCAAAATTGTATCCTTTTCCTTTAATTCTAGACACAAGTAAACATAAAAGATTTAATACACTCTTAGAGAAGAAAATCTCAAGAATATGAATTTATACATAAATATTAAATCAAGACATTAATTTGTATGTGCTTTGGTATAGGCTGTAAAGCTCCAGTGCTCCAAAAAGCCCTATATACTTTTCACATTCAGCTACCATTTGGGAATATTTCCTAAAATGAAGACTTCTGAGATACAGCTTTTAGAGGGAACATAAATGTCAATACAGGAGTGCTCTGGGAGAACAGACTGACCTTGATATAGATCACTGCCTACTTAAACACAGATATTTTCTTTACTTGCTGGCTGTTCAGATGAGGTTGCCAGACCCCATCTTGTAGTTGCAATCTTGTAGTGCCTTTGCAGAACAACTTGGTTAAGATTGGAGAGGAAAAAAAACCTCTGAAGGCTTTCTCCTGCCATTTTATGTTCTGCTAGAATGTACATAATAAGACTAATAGTCAGACAGTACCAGTGGCATGAAATTCAGTGCCTCAAACTCAGGAGCCCACAGAAGAGTAGAGTGGAGTCACAGAATTTAAATATGCTTTCTTAACTTATGTCTATTTAGTTACTATTCCACTTCTACTAGAAATTATGCAACAAAGTAATAATGCTTGTAATACACACTCCAAATCTTTCTTTGTCCTGTTTTCCAGGCAAACATATATTTCCTTGCATTTCTTTCAACACATTTAAAAAACTATATAAGGTGTTTTATGTAGTCCAGTTGAGAAACTTCTAGAGAATACCAAAGAATAACAGACATTAAGAAAAACAATTTAAGATTACATAGACACATATTCACCCCTTGAATTTTGTGCTTCAATATCTATAACAACATCAAGACATAGATGGTTTGCCCAATTAACTAATTAACAAAAAAATGCTTTCACAACTCAAAGCAGAATTATGTGATTATTGACATGCAGTTTTAAATTCTCACCATTTTTTTCCATACTGGTAGTGAATAATTCACATTTTAGAAGCACAAGCATTATACAACTGTCCCACAGAAAATAAGTCAGAAGTAATATGCACATAAAAAGATCAAACCTGAGCTTTCAGATGTTTCACAGAATATTTTTCCTTGAAACTGAGCTGCTTTTAAAGTTCAGAGTTTCATGAAAGGCAATCTTTGGCTAAAATCAATGTACCAGCAAGATAAAAGGTTCAACAATATGACTGCAGTGATCAAAGCTTTTCGAAAGAATAATCCACTCTTTTAAAACCACATCCCAGGCAAGAAGTCCTTGTTGACTTGCACCAAAGGTAGAAAGGCTGAAATTCTGTAAATCCACAAGAAATACAGCACTTACATTTTACTACACTGGGTGCTTTAGAAGTGACAATGACTTGACAAAAAGTAATTTATTTTATATACCCTGTAAAAAGCCCAAGAAATAATAAGTACAGTGAGTAGCAAAAATAACTTAAACAAACAGAGCTGTTGCTTAGTCCTGTGCATAAATTCCACAGCCTTCTGCTGTCATAGAAAGAAAAAACGACTAAGTAGGTTGAAATGCTTACTTGTGATAAAGAAATGTTTGCCCCTTTCTTGAGTAGCAAAATCACAAAGCTGACATGCAACTACAGGAAAAGTAGGATAGTGAAAAACAAAATTTAAATTTATATGCCATAAAGAGTAGAAAAGAAGGGAGAGGATGACTGGTTAAGCACTGCAATTTTTATGTGAATATTTTTATTATCTTTGTGTTTCCCTCACATGTCAGTAGTACCTCAGATTTCATTACCTGATACGTTCTTCTGAGATCCACATGAGATAATGTGGTGGCATCAATCCCTTTCTTTGTGGACAGGTATCTATGTCTGAGAAAGCTCATCAGAATTAACATTAATTAACCTCTTTGTCACTAGGGTCAGTTATGAGAAGAAAAATTAAATGACACATTTAAAAAAAGGCACTGATTCCTATAACTGGTTTCCAAGCAAAAGGATCAAGGCATATTTGAATAGAAATGTTGGAAAACTTTGCTGCTTCTAGTTAAGACATCTAATGATTTAGAGAGCTAAATTACTCTTACATTCAGAGATCTTTTTTCCAGAATCTAAAGTGGAACAACCCCTTCCTTGCATGCTGCAGTGGGTCCCACTGGAGCTCTCCTGCAATGTAGGGGGTGTGGAAACATCCCAGCTTTCTCCTGGTACTGACTGAAGGGCCAGGCTGGCTCTGTTCTTCAGGGACTAATTCTTCAGGGGTTAGTGAGTCAAAGCTTTTCATGGCTGATGAAAAATAGTGTGAGGAAGAGGAAGGGGATATCATCCTTAGACTGCAAAACAAAAGTTTTATCCCTACCAGCTGCTTGGTGAAGTCATGGGAATTATTAAATCAAAACTAGATTAGCTAATGGTTGTGTATCATGGACAGACCAAACAGCTAGCTCTAGAAGAAAGACTTCACAAGCATCATTACAGAATGGATTACATTCTCGTCTCCTTAGTGAACAAAATGAAAAGCAGCCAGATTATATCAGGAAATATTGCTTGATGATTTGGTCTAAAGAACTTGCTGACTCTGCTTAAAGCTCCCAACCAGTCAAACAGTGTCAGGAACAGCAGGTAAGAGAAGTCAGAAGCCAGTCCTCAGCATCAGGAAGCATTCTGTACCACAGGGTACGGCTGAGCCTTAGGAAAGTCCACAGCTATCATTTGACCTCACTGATACATTAACTGCTGGTAGTGTCATTAATACATATATTTAAATACTGGCCATATTGCATGATGGCTAGAGAAATCATACAACTTTCCCTCAGCATGTTATTTGAATATTAATCTCTGTTAAAAACTCAGGATTTAGATCAAAGTTCTGATTCATTTCAAGAGCACTGACATCAAACATTCCTAGATTTGCTTACTGCTTCTCCAGGGCCTATTAGTACCAGACAAGAACATGTGATGAATATGTGAATAGTTCCTCCAACCATCTTACAAACTCATAGTCAACCCTTCTCAATGATTTTAAAAAGGAAAAGTATCCCAAATCTTTGATTTTAAAGTATATTATCATTGCTTGTTCAAGGAGAATGAATGACAGCTTTCTGAGAGCTGTATCATTGTGCTTTTATTGCTTTCCTTTTTATTTTTCCCCAGCAACCTGATAATACATAATCTTGAGACCAAACAAGGGCCATTTACAATTCTAGTCACAGGTTATTTGTAGGAAATAGCAAAATTGTACACTTAAATGTTTTCACAGAAATCTGAGATTATATTTATGCAACCTCAATGAAAACGAAACACCCAACAGTGATTAAAGAATTCAATATTTTTATCAAGTTTAGAAAAGGACTTAATTAGAAACATTTGAAGATATGTTCATAGTGTTATCTGTGTAAGACAAAGTATTCTTTCAAGTGGACTTCACCAGCACAGCCTGTGCTCCTTTCAGTTTACTAAAACACATTAATCCCTCACAGTTATTAATACTCATTCATTTTCTGCTCTACATTTGTATCTTGCATTCTTTAGGTATATTAAGAAGGATTGAAATTGTACAGATTCAGTGATGTGATCAGTGAAGGAATCAATTGATTTAGTATCTCTGAACTGTCCTATGAAGGTAAAGGCTTACACAGGATGTTACAGAACAAGTGGCTACATTATTTTAGAAACTGATCTACAACCAATGCACTGCTCAGTCATCACTCTGAGGGCATTCTTTCCAGCCTCTCCTGTCTCCTCAAAGAACATTCCAACTTTCTTCAACTTCTGCTAAAACTTTGGTATATGGCAAAGAAATATTCAACAAGCCAAGTGAAGGGAGATTTTCTGTATATATCAGAGGTTACAACATGCTCTAAACTAGAAATTCTGGCAGTCTGGATGCTAAGAGAAAGCAAGAGAATGCTCCCTGACTTTTGCAATAAAGCAGCTATAAGGACATTTCTGACTGAGAAAATGAACTCATGGGATGAGGCAATTGATGCAATAAAAGATCTAGCCATCATTACAGGCTCACTTGAGTTTATCATCTCTAGAGCACAAAGTTGGAAAGAGTATCAACTGTGCAATGGCATTCCCTAAATAAGGATACACTTGGAATTTTCCTATTTTATTAGGGAAGAAAAATGTGGAAGAAATAAAAGTTCTTTTTCTATCACAGTTCATTTCTGCTTACCTAGATTCCAGTCAATATACTGTGGTTTACTTCAGCTTTCAATGTGTAGTAACAGGAAAAAAACCCAAAACAAAAGTCTAAAAAACAATAAAGGCAAGTTAACTACTAAAACATATCTCATGAAGACAAATTATATTTGAGTTTAACTGATGAATAGTTAAGAAAAGCTCTCAAAATGCAAATATGTTTGAAACTAAGGAAATTTACACATAATTGATACTGTTTCAAGATTTGATTTTTTATTAATAACTAGAAATTGAAAACATTAGGATGCACTGTTTTGAACCAGAGGCATATATCTGATTTTAATTTCTTATTTTTTAATTTTAATTTTTTTTATGCTTTGAAAGATCTTTTTAAAACATATCCTCTAACAACAGGCTTTTGTTGCAACCTTTCTTTCTTTCTTTCTTTCTTTCTTTCTTTCTTTCTTTCTTCTTTCTTTGTCTCTTTCTTTCTCTCTCTCTGTCTCTCTCTCTCTTTTTTCTCTTTCTCTCTCTCTCTCTTTCTCTCTTTCTCTCCTTCTCCTTGGATTGAACTACTTTACTTTTTCTTTCTTCTCTCACAACACCTTTGAGGAGGCCTAATTTTTTCAGCCTACTGGAATTTTCAATAATCCCCCTGTGAGATTATCAAAAAGCCCATGCTCTGTGGAGGTTGTATGTGGATTTATTCTTAAAAAGCACTTATCATATATTTCTCCTACCCCAAAAAGAAAGGCTGCCAATGCTCTTTTGATCAAATAAGAGCTTACTGTATTTTATTGCATTTTTACCTGAAGATTTTGTTTCATCACATTTCAAAGAAAGATGTTTTGTTGCTACTGGATCACAATTAATAAATTTACTCCTATAATGAAAAATGTAAAGGACTTTTATCATTTCAATTATATTTTTCAGCTCTGAAAAATATAAGATATTCAATTTATGGAGTCTCCCTTATAAAAAGACTTGATTATGATCTGTTATTTATTCCTAATCCCCATCCAAAAATGCTGACTTGAACCCACTTCGGGTGGGATTTCTTTCTAATATAAATTATTAACATTGTTTATGCTGAAGTATGAATCTCTGTGTCTGTGAAGTTCTGTATGTGAAATAAATTCATCTCCTGTAATTTTATTGTGTCTTTTCACCTCTGCCTCATACGTATTTATTGTTCCCAAAACAAGTCCAATGTTAAGCGCTTTGGCCTTGGAGAATAAAGACTGGTTTAAATGTTGTTTTCCTTTCACTCATCAAATTATGTTCTATTTCCCTTCTTATGGGTTTTGCTATCAAAACTCTTCATCAAAACTTAAATCTTACACTACAAGATGAAAAATGGAAAGTTCAGTAAACACTGTTTAAATAAAGAAATTTTTTTTTAAAAAAAAATGGTTTAGCTGTAGGAAAAAAAAAAAAGTAAAAATCCCCATAATGTTCAACAAAGTCCAGTCCAATACATATGTTTTAGATTTTTTATAAAGGCAACAGTGGGGAAAACCTGTGGAAATTTCCACGTAATATACAATTAATTAATTCAACATGTAATGTTTTTATACACAGAGATTATTTGGATCCATGATTCAGCATTTCTGATATTACAAATCTGTATCAAATTCATAGATTTTTCTGTTTTGTAAACACTTTTTAAGGGCAGCATGACAGTGAAACATCGTTAAGCATATGCAGAGTGATAAGAGTGCTCTCATCACATTACTTCAAGCTGCTATGGTTTATCACTTTGCCTCAGAAAGCTTGCAAAATACAGCAAATCAAATCTATTTTTAAATGCCTGTCTGCCTCTAATTTGTTCCACAATTCAGGGCAAAATTCTTCTTGACATGTTGTATTGCAAGATTGCAGGCACGGTGCCAAAAACAAAAAATAATGTGTTTGGCCAACAACACTTTGTAGTAGATAGTCAGGACCTTCTAGGTGAAATTAAAACAGAACAGCTATTATATTATTGATCTGACCTGTCCAAATTCAAAATATACACTACATTAAAAACTTCAGTTTCTTTAAATGGTGGTATTATTAAGAAGCCAGTCTGTCTAGTTTGTGTCCATTAGATAAAAAAGCTGAAACACAGATGTAAAATTTATCTTGACAAAAAAGTGAGAATGATCCTGTCAGGGTAGAACTTATTTTTCTTTTTATTTTCATGCAGGAAAATAGAAAACCTACCTAAGATTAAAGATTTATTTGCAGTTTGGTGGGGAGAAAAAAACAGAAAAAAAAAGCAAAAAAACCCCCCATCACCATAAACATCTTCATACTGTTAATTCTGCATTGAAATTAAATTAATATTCTATCTTCTATCAAATGCTTGAAAAAGGTTTTTAAATCAATTTCTTAAGAACATTTAAATAATTAGGAGGAGTTTACAAGGAGTCAGAGCAGACTCCTCACAGTAATGCATGCTGAGAGGACGAGAGATCATGGAAAATGAAGCAAGAGAGAACACGACTGGATAGAATGAAAGACTTTGTGAACTGGAGACTGGATACAAGGGGAAACCTGGTAGTGGAAAAGGCTGCCCAGAAAACCAGCACTGGAGGTTTCCATGACCCAAGTGGATTAAACCCTAAATGACCCAGTCTGACCTCATAGGTGGCCCTGCTCATGCTACAGCCCTCCTAAGAAGACTTGCGTTTTGAATTATCCTATAATCCCATGAAGTTTTTGGACAAAGTCACTGTCTTTGAAGAATTCTGGAATATGACCTCAAATTTATCATAGACTATTTTCACATTTTCAGCCTTCCTGTTTTCATTGAAAATTCCCAATCGATTGAAATGCACAGGAAATCACATTTCAGTTGAGGATCCTCCTTGGCCCCTAAAAAGCAAAATATTTTTTTAGGGATGTGATTCAACTTCATATTGGCAACCTCATTCACAAAAATATACCAATTAGGATTAAGTATCTAATTGAATACCAGTACCAGAGGCTTTTCTCACTGCTATGCACTCTCCCTAACAGAGTGTGCTGGACAAATCAAATCTCATCAAGAGGCGAACAAGCCAGGATCTGATGACTGCACAGTAAGTAAGAGTTATTTAAGGATCTGGTAAAGAACCAGGCAAAAATATCTAGTTGCTCAGATTTTCTAACCCTAGTGCAAATCACTTTTAAAATAGTTGTAATTCTTTGAAAGCCCTTATGTATAAAGAAAAAGTACAAAGATTTGTCAAAATCAAGTGGAAAAGTAATAAGGGAGGAAAAAAAAACAAAGAGAAAACAAGACTATTTCACATGACTAGACAAAAAACAGTTTTAGGGGTAAAGAAGAGAACAAAGAACAAGTTAGTAAACATGAAAAAAGACCACAAATGGAGTAGCGTATCAAAAAAGCCAACACCACATTCCGGCCTTCAAAGGACTTGCATCACAATTCCTCCTCCACCAGCATGCACACACACACACACCAGACTGAAATCCATGCCCATAGGATCCAAAAAGGCAGGAGCAGCATGAGCATAACACCAAGACCCACCAAGTCTATATGTAACTTAACTGGATTGCCATTACTGAGACTTTTCCATTCCACATCCTTATTTTTTTGTGATAATTAAATGTGAACTAGTTATAATCACTTGAGTAGATCAATTATACAAAAAATAAATTCTAGGTTTTATGTATGTAAGTTTCCTTTTTGTCCCTAATATAATTTTGAGCACAATGTGTTGTATGAGTATCTACAGAGTTCTTAGTAGCAGTAAAACCAGAAGGAACTAAGTTATTCTGTATGCAAAGGAAATTCAGTGCAATGATTAGCACAGCTTTCATCTTATTCCAATACCTATGAATCAGAGATAGAAAAACATATCCCAGTTGAAGGAGTAGTTTTGTTCCTCCAATTCCTCTGCAGATAAATGTGATTTTATGCAGTTGACCTCCAATGTTTCTGCAATAGGATTGTGATTGCTATGATGCACGTGGCATTTTAACTAACTGAAAAGGAGCCAGCATATAGCTACACTGTGTTCATTCATCTAGGTCTTCATCACTGTACTAGGGAGAATTTAGTAACTAGAAATAACATGGAACCCATCACTGTATTTTATGACTGTGAGAAGAGATTAATTTTGGCATCACGGAAAATGAACCATGATAAATAACAAATATTTTAGAAGCTTTTTGATTTGGATTATGAATGTGATTTGAATAAAATATAACACACATATAGTCATTTTTCAACAGTGAAATGATAATCAAGAGGAATAATATATAGCTTCTAACTTCAATTTGTTGTTGTTGTTGTTGTTTAAGATATACTCATAACCAAACCATTAACTAAGGAATCCTACAGTTGCCTTAACTTATGACTTAATTTGCTGCACTCAAGTTCTACTTAAGATTGTTTCTGTGAAAGGCATGAAGGAACATACCTTTTTCCACTAACATTTAAGATAGAATTTAATGCACAGAATTTTCTAAGAACAGCTAAAACTTCTGTGGAAAATAGACAGTCATGACAATCCACACCAAAGATACCAATCCATAGACTAGGAGATGACAACTCTCTATAAACCTGGCAGACTTTTGGCAAAATGGTCACTGAAGATGTCTCATATGAAGCACAATGAGCAGCTGGTATTAGATGCCAACACAGCTTATACCTGGTCTCAATAAAAAATTTGATCTATATTTTTTTTTTCACTTCTATCTTAAGTACTAGCATTTTTTGAAACACCCACATTTCTTTTCTTTAAAAGGAAATTAATTTGAAATGTTAAGATCTCCTCTGAGGATGTCATTCCCAGCAAAGGGAAATTCATAATGAATGTTCATTAATGTTCTTTATCAGTTCATTAAAGCTGCTTGTGCACTATGTTTATGAACATCTTTGATAAACATTTGGATTTGTTGTGCATGAACTGCTGATGAATAGTCATTAAACTGTCCCTAAGTTTATTTATTATGAGTGCTTATTAATTTCTCATGAATTATAAAATTCAAGCTGCTCTTGCAGTCATCTATAAACAAAGAACAATTATTCACAGTATATATTACTTATTAGAAATAAATTAAAAATATAACCCTATTTCAAAAAACTAATGCAAAGAAAATATATTTTGTTCTGGCAGTGACTTAATCAAATCTAAAGCAATTTCAGAGAAAACTATTGGAAATTATGTTATAATTTGGAGACATACTTTCATTTCTGCATCATCTGACAGCCAAATTGGATCCATATTGCTGCAGAGTAGCACTTACTTCTTGAGTATGAGTGTAAAGGTGTCCAGATCTGTCTACTATGTTGAACACTTATTTATATATATTGCAAATAAAAGGGAATACTTTCTGCTGGAAGTATAGGTAGCTAACACAGACTCTTCACACGCACATCTTAACTAAATGTTAAGTAACATAAAAACTTGCACTCAAAAATACTGCAAACACATCACGACTACAGAAACCTACACATCTTTCATTTCCCTTGTCCTGTGCATAGCTCTCATTACCAAGTCACATTTTTCATTATGAAATTCCATAGCCTTCAGTGTCGAGTGATTCTTTATTACTTTGACCATAAGACAGGTCAGAAATTTCTGAACCAGATTTGTAAAATTCAGATTGCATGCTAGTAATAATTTAGGAGGCCTTGCTTATCTCTATGCTATGATAGATACATCAGTGCTTAGCATCTGGGTAGCTTAGATATAGCAAAATTAAAGCAAGGCAGGTCTACACTCTACTTGGCCGTCTGTAGTCATATCCATTGCACTCACACACATTACAAATCTGTTCTTAATGGAATTTGTTGTTATTAAGAAAACTATTAATATTTAAGATTTGTCCAAGTTTTGTTTCATAAACCTTGATGTTGTGATTTTGGGGTTCAACTAGTTATTGCAATAGAGAGAATTTTTCACAAGTTTCAGAAACTTAAACCTTCTGTTTTTGTTCAAGGAAAGAAAAAAGTAAAGGAAACAGAGTGCAAGTAAAAGAATGTCATAAGTGCAAGTAAAAGCATGTCATGACTGTGTCACAGTCACAGCAATTGCTGCAATTGGAAAAAAGTCAGGTAGGCTGACTGACAAAAGAGAAGATTTCAAGCAGAAAGAACACAATCACCATAAAACGCTCACAGTACAAACAGTTAATGTAGTTTTGTTTTAATAAGCTCAAGTTTGACAGAATTCCCTTTAACAAAATTCAAACTGAGATGAGATCCTTTGGGCCTCATCATCAGTATATTAGTTTCACAGTATGGTATCTCCACAGACTTCAATCAAAACCTGTAATCTGCAGCAATACATTTGTATAAGTATACACTGTCTACACTAATAAATATTCGGCCATTTAGTAACGTCATTGTTTTCTATTTCTCAATGGACTACTCAGAAGTAATTTAAAACAAATTAGACAGAAAACATGAACTTATTTCTCCTTTATAAAAATGGTAGTTAGCACTCCCTTTCCTCGCTTTATGTACCTGATTTATTCACATAGGAAGGACAAACAGCATTACTGGCTTTTCCTCTACTGAGGCCCATCGAGGGCCACACATCTCCAATCTGATGCAAAAAATGTCTGTTACTCACACAGCCATTTAAAATCCCTTGTAAATAAGAACATCCATTCCAATTGTAGTAGATTTCCATTAATGTTAGTGAGAAGAAAATCTATATTGGGGAGAATTCAATCTAATTACTTCTCTTTCCTTTATCTTCTCTTTTGTAGCCGTTTAAAATTACTTTCTCTCTTCTTTCTAGAGTCACGATTTTATTCTTTATTTTTCTGCATAGTTATTTCACCCCTTTTCACTTCTTTTCCAAAATATAAACCATAAGGAAACTCAATGTTTTGTTTGCATTCACTCCTTCAAATGAAATAAGACTAAGCTTTAATAAAAATACTGCAATAATTAATATTCTAACACTAAGACCATGCTAGGAAAATTAGGTGGGCATATGAAAACGAGTCAGCTTATCAGCAATATTCTATCTGTAAAGAAAGAACTTTTGACTTCCCAGTTTGTGTTCAGTTGCAAGAGCTATGAGCAGGGAAAGAAAGGCAAGGAGCTGCCAAGCAACAGAGCACTTGGCAGGGAGCACCCTTTAACACCCAGCTTGAGTGCCAGGGACATCAGATTCCAGTACTCCTTTCTCACATTGTATCTGTCAATACAGATTTAAAGAGTTGAAACTGCAGATCACAAAATTTCCTTTACTAATCTAAAATTTTATACCATTTTGGTATCTAATGCGCAATACAAAAATAAAAAATGGGTATTTCAATCATTGAAGCAAAACCCAAGTTAATGAAATTAAGATCATACATCAAAAGGCACTACTAGGAAAAGCCACTGAATTTAAAAATTAAGCACTTTTGTCATTAATTATCCAAGAGTAATCAAAAGTGATAACTGCCTTTTCATACATAAGGAAGTAATTTGAGGAATAAGGCTGATTGAGGAAGGCTACCTCATAGATTCTTTTTCTGGAAGAAGCTAATTTGATAAGTATGGTTTGAAAGAGCAAATCATTAAAATGTACACATGAGGAAGTGGTAGCTGTAAATTGAAGTACAAAAAAGATATAAGCAACCAGAAAATATATTTGGAAAAAATCTTTTTTAACAATTGACAAGCTGATAGAAACATCACAGTCCTTTCACACATCAGCTCTTTTTTTCCTGTATTAGAAAGTAATCTTTGCCTTGTTTTCTGTTTACATGGTTAAAGGCAGAATGCTAGATTTTTGCACATTTATCTAACACATGCAAAATGCTTTTTTTCACGTGCTGAGGGGTTTTTCCAAAGACTAGACTAACTGTCATGAGGAGGTTTATTTTTACAGAGAATGAAAATTAGAAGAGTTGCAACACCTTCCAGGCTAGTTTTTGTTAAACATTAGAAACTGAACATTCCTCAAATTCTGGTGAAATGTAAGATATTTCCTTTTCCATGCTCCATCTAATACTCCACTCTGATGGACATTCTGCCCTACACATATTCTAAATCATGCAATGCTAAACTAAGTTTTAGAAGGAAGAACTGCTAGGAGAGGTAGATTCCTCAGATGAGAGGATTCCAGAAGTATTGAAGTTTTGAGAGTTCAGAGATGGGCATTTTGGTGAAAAGCACTGGGTATAATAACCTTGGCCATTAAAAGATATCTACTTGAGACTACAGCTGAGGAGAGCAATGCTGTGTCTCTTTACTCTTCCTGACACCTTTTAGAAATACCCAGAGCTCCACAGCTACTCACCCTTCTTGCCCTCTGCTCTGGAGTCCATGAAACATGGTAGCAGTATACAGGACTTCACACAGACAAAGAGCCATTCTTGATCTCAGAGTACATTTATATCTACTCTTAATAACATATTTAGGTAATTTCCAGTTTGAAATTGGATTTTCAGTCCCTCAATGCTTGCCTTCAAATTTCCAAAGTCTTCCGTGGAGGAGTGAATGGCAGTTTTGGCCTTATCCCAGCAACTGACAGCAGAGAAATACCCAGAAAATTATCTAGATGGTAGAAATGACAATTCTTTTGTTTTGTTTTGTTTTGTTTTCCCTTTCTAAGATCAATGTTATCTGAGTGACCAAAGACAGATAAGATCATCTACACCAGTAAGAACATGAATTCAGACACTGCTGTAACTTACTTTAGAAAAACTGTTGGATCACCTCAGACAACAGGCTATCCAGCTGACACAAGAAT
This sequence comes from Pycnonotus jocosus, assembly GCA_013400435.1. Taxonomy (NCBI): domain Eukaryota; kingdom Metazoa; phylum Chordata; class Aves; order Passeriformes; family Pycnonotidae; genus Pycnonotus; species Pycnonotus jocosus. Next base: position 16,956 of record VWYP01025922.1, on the reverse strand, counting down.
ACATCATAGCTGAAGGCTAACCTCTATCTCAAATATAAGTGGATTCATGCACAGTGAGTGAAGTCTCCTTTTTGCCCCTCTTCCTCAGTGTTGCTATGATTTATGAAAAAATACAACTGTGAACTCAGATCACCTTAGTTCTTGAGGACTGAATTAATTTCTATAAAACCCATCAAATCAACAGCCTTATGAGATGGTAGTTTAAAAATTATATCTTTTAAGCTTTAACCAGTCGGAGGTAGTTTTTTTACTAACTGTTTTTTATAATGAAAGACTGAACGCTCCTCAAAGTCTGCACTGTCCAACTGAGAATTTGTCAGCTGTCTTTATTCAATCACCTCAGTTCTTTGTAACTGCTCAGTTTTCCATAAAATTAAAATCCTCTTCAGTCTGAATATCCTGATGATTAACATAATAGCAAAAATATTACTTACAGATTTCTAGATTTAAGTAAGATTTTCAAGTCATTCCTTATTCAACTAGACATTATTTAAACAAGCTAGGAGAAGATTTCTGGTAGATGGCTCTTCACTTTGGGAGCAAACCCTTCTGCTGATACCAAAGACTTATGTAGATCTAGAAGCACTGGGCATGAAAGAAAGACCATTACAGAACTAATCCCTTCAGAAATCTTGGAGGTTCAGAAATGCCTTTGGAAGTTAGGAACCCAAATTCCATTTTTAAAAAATGAATGAACTTGTAAAGCTTAGAGTTTTACTAAATCTTCCTTTAAAAAGCAAAGAGCAGACATTGAGGCTTTTAGAAAATGTTGCTCTTTAAGCCTCTAAACTCATCTGTCTCTAATGACTGTAGTAACTTGGCACACATTAGTGCACCCTCTACACTGAAAATGTTAAGTTAAAAAAGACATTTCTTTTTTAAACTATGAGTCATAAAGACAGAGAGACAAAGTAATTAGCACAAGGTCATCCTGTACCTGAACTCAGAGCCAAAACTGTATCATTCAAGTGCCTAGCTATCATCTCAGCCAGTAACCTATCCTACATTTTAAAATAAATATGAACTCCTATTTCCTTCCCAACAGAGGCTTGTGTATTAAAAGAGACAGGAGTAATTCCTCATGCAATTGATTCCTAACAATTCATGCACCTTTTGCATTAAAAGACTGTTTTGGTTTTGGGGGGGTTGGGTTTGTTTTGTGTTTGGTTTTGGTTTTTTGGGGGAGGGCATTGTTTGTTTGTTTGTGGGGTCTTTGTTTTGTTTAGGTTTTTTATGTTGTGGTAGTGGTTAGTTGGTTTTTTGTTTGATTTTTGTTTTTATTTTTGTTTGGGTTTGGATTTGGTTTTTTTGCGGTTGGGTTTGGGGTTTTTTTGTTGTTTGTTTTGGGTTTGGTTTTGGTTTTTTGGGGGAGGGCATTGTTTGTTTGTTTGTGGGGTCNTTTTTGTTTGGGTTTGGTTTTTTTGCGGTTGGGTTTGGGGTTTTTTTGCCACTCTAAGGTATTGGTCAACTTGCTTTCTACTTTCTATTCCATAAAAGCATGTGAATTACACACATCAGTTTTGTGTCCCACTCTCAAAAAAAATTTTGCCTGATAGTGCCTTAGGACAAGCACAAATGAGTAAGAACCACTTTTGTCTTAGGTACTGAAATCCTCAGATTAATACAAGCTTTCCTCTTTCATCCCCTACATTTAAACCAAAAGCCTTTTGCTTTAAAGACCAAGAAGGAAAAATGACATCATAATTTCTGTTTTGATGTTCTTTACTGAGGTGCCAGATGTGATAGTGGATTTACAGATATGGACTGAACTAGGGTTCCTAGAACAGCCATGCCAAATGCTAGAGTCAGATGAGGCCATATTATTATGAAATCTTGCACCAGAAGCATTTTCTGCTTTCTGTCCCACCCTCGGCACCCTGTTCTCCTGTACACAAACCTATGTGCTCCCAATATGTACAGCTTATTACACATACCTTGAGAGACCTTCAGTTCTTTACTGCTTGTATTTGAGTTACAGTTGCTTGCTTTATTTATCCCAAACATTTCTGGTTTGTTTGTTCAAAACCAGGCTGTGGCCAGTTAAGCTGAGTTCTGGAAGAATTACATAGTTTTATAGAAGGTGCCATCTTCACAGAGGTCACCACAGAGCCTTTAAAGGATCTCTAAACCTGGAAAAAACCCACTCTTGAGTTACAGCCTTCAAATCTCTACAGTCAGATGATGGATCTTTGAGAAATGATCACACATCTCACTCTAATCCTTCACACTGCTGTGGTGCTACAGAATGGATCAAAGAATACCACTGTTTTTCTTACTCCAGTATGAGGTAACCACAGACGTGTGCCTGTGGAGTTGAAATTACAAACCTGAAAATGCCACGTGGGAGAAGCATTCTTTCATCCCAGCATAGAGGAATACACATTTCTTTTCTTCACCTGAATCTACACTGAAATACAAGGCTTTTCTCAATCTGTAACAAATTTTAAATCAGTTTTAGAGAACGGTGCATTTAAGATCCTGGTACCAATTCCTACACCTACTAAGAGCAATGCTAAGTATGTTTGAGAGGCCAAATATAATTTCTAAGCCAGTACTTTCCATGTCTGTCACTTCCTCTCATGTGCACTCTTGGATGTATCACTTTTGGGTTTTTCAGGTTCAGTATTTATTTCCAAGTACTATCAAGTCCCAATGAAAGTTGCCTAAAATGTTATTAACCCTTTTGGAGCTTCCAGCTTCCACTTGTGCAAGAAAATGACACAGACATTTAGTGAACAAAACATGAATGTTCACAAAGACTACAGATATGGCAAAAATTAACATCTATGCATTTATTTCTTTGATGCACAGGATTTCTTTTAGAGGATTTAGTTATATCTTAAATTTACAAGCAGGAAAGGTCATAATGTTTTGTGCAGAGCACTTCTTAAGAGAAACTGCAATTTGGTCATAGAATCACAGAATATTAAGGGATTGGAATGGACCTTTAAAAATCATCCAATCCCAACCCCCCTGGCACAGGCAGGGACACCTTCCATTCAACCAGGTTGCTGAAGGCCTTATCCAACCTGGCATTTAACAATGCCACGACTGGAGTGTCCCCCTCCCTGTTGTCACCAAAACCCAGGAAATAAACTCTCCAAGCAGCCTGTTAGGTTAGAAAGCTGATATTCAGTGCTGAGGTACAGGATGGTCTCAGATCCCCCTACCAGAATCACCTTTTACCCATTTGGATCTGATTTCACAATTACTATGTTGGTTTCATTAGTTTCTTCTTCATCTTGGGAGTCCTGCCAAATGTTCTAGTTGCCTATAAATTCTGCGTTCATTGTGTCCATTATCCACGGGTATCCTTCTTCCCAAGCTGTGTTAACTTCCTCCCCCCAGGTCTGAGATCTCTGAAGCATGTCAAGCCTTAAACTTTAATTTGTTTTTCTAACATATGGACATCACTTAGATCTTGCTTGATAGCTACTATCTGTTTTACAGATTAAATCTCCCTTCTTGCTGATTAGGTCCCAACATTTTCCTCCATTCCTGCACAGACTCCTTTTGAAAGAAATATAACCTCTTCAGTAACACTGGGCAACTTGTTCCAATGCCTAACTACCCTCACAGTAAAAAAATTCTTTCTAGTATCTAACCTAATTTTCCCTTCTTTCAATTTTGTATCCATTACTCCTTGTCCTATAAGATATTTTCTGACAAAGAGTCCCTCTCCAGCTTCCCTGTAGTCCTGAAACAAATACAAATAATCCTTTGTTTTCCACAGAAATTTTAGGGAAAAAGAAGTTTCTTCCCTATTTTTTCCTTCAGTTGATAAAGTAGAATTAGTCATATTATTTTTAAGTTTTCATCAAAGTGCACTTGTAGATTTGAGTTACCTTTCTTGCTGACTGGTGACAGCCAGCATATCTGAGCCTTAAGCTTTTCTCTTTTATTCTGCAAGCCTTCCACTTTTTAGCATAATTCATGGCATGATCAGGCCTCCAGTTCCCATCTGGCAGGTAAAAGAAATCCTCTTGTAGGCACTTAGGCTGACCTACTTCACTATGTGTAAGTAATGGGGATCTCGTGGGTTCCCGATACTTTCACAGCTCATCATTATCATCCGTTCGGAAAATCCCGCATTGGATTATCGTTTCCTACAGCTCTGAGCTGGTCCTGTAAAAAATGCAGGTGAGTGCACTTTGGGAAAAAACTGAAATGGCAAAATATTAAAGGCTTAGTGTAGACAAATCATTATCACTGCAACAAGTCAAAAGGGACATTTCTGTTATTTCCTTGCTGCTTTAGAGATAAAAGCTTTCATCCAGGCTCTGAGTGGTCCCAGATGGAAATCTTATGCTGGAACAGATGCCTGGATGCATCTACCTAGACCATATTCCCAGACCCAGCTCTTTTGGCAAGATACGCAGGAACTGTAACAAGGTAAGCACGCCCTTGATCTGCTCCTTTTTATGCTGTCTCTCTGCCTTCAGCTCCAGATGCACATCAGCCCCTCTGCCTCCTGGAAGGAGAGTTGTCTGAACCACCGGCACTGCTTCTCCATGATGATGCTTTCCTCTTGCAGATTTACTTCTTCACTCTGCTATCTTCTGTTCATGTTTCTAAAGAACTATTAGGTGTTTCTAGGTGACAAGCAAGATTTATCCATTGAAAGTTACCTGAATAACCATAACTGAGCTTAAACTGTGGACAGGTACAGATTTTCCCAGTCTGAAACAAAATAGGAATGCAAGGTCTGAAAAACCTGCTGACACTGAGTATCTTGACATTTTGCCATGCCTATACAGAAGGGCTAATTACTCCATTAAAATGAGTTCTACTTTTCTCAAAAAATTAATGACAGTGTCATGCCAATCCATACGTTCCCTTGTTTATGTCACTCTCCTCCCACATTTCAGAGCTAACCTTGACTCTGGTCTCCATCATTATATTAAAATACACTTAACTAACTTTCTAGCAACAGCATTCTACTTTTAACAGTTCATTTAGTAGGTAGGATTTTCTTCACCACTTCAAGATATGCAGAAATTGCTGACTTGTAGTATTTAATATCTGATGAAGATCAATCAAATCTACTGTTGTACTTCTGAGTCAGCAGCAGCAGGAAAGTATTGATAGACTAGCAAGGGCAAAACAAACATAGGCACATCAAGTGTCACCTGAATGAGTAAAAAAAAAAAAAAACCAAAACAAAAAAACTCCAAAAAACAAAGAATTAAAATGAAAACAATTATAAAATTTACTGCTACCTGGTAGAGGAAAAGTAAAATCACCCCCACGCTCTGAAACAACAGTGTTCATTGAAAATTACTAATCTAGAATTTCTGTCTTTCTTGGATGTAACCCAAACACAAAGGAGTTGATAATCCTTAAAAAGGACCATTTACAAGTTGACAAAGAATTTTGCAGCTGCTGTTTGTGTTCTCCTCCACTGATCAGCCAGCCCAAGGAAGAGGGTTTGGAGCTCAGTCCTGCTACAGAGAGTGAGGCTGTGTAGCAGTTATCAGCTGATGGTATGAAGTGCATTGAAAGACAAGGACGCCTACAGCATCTGCATATTTTCTCCGTCAGAACATGGAAAACCTTCTTGCAAATGAACATATTTTTACTTAACAAGTTAGAGATTAATGTGATGGGAGCAACACGTGAAGCCACCTCTGAATTTTCTGGGTAAGCCTTACAAAATTCCAGCAGGATGAGCATGTTTACTGCTGATGGCCACTCACTACACAGCATTGAGTACCACTACTACAAACACAGGTCTGTGCCTTTGCCCTGTCTGTGAGCACACCGGCTGCTGGCTGCAGCCTGGACCAACCCCATGGGGGAGGCACCCAATGGGGGCGGCACATCCTTCCCTCTCCTCTTCTCCTCCTCTTGCTGTCCTCACTTATTTTCCTTTCCCTTCCCTTCCCTTCCCTTCNCCTGTCAGCCCTTGCCCTTCCCTTCCCTTCCCTTCCCTTCCCTTCCCTTCCCCTGTTTCCCTATAACCTTTTTCCATCTGGCACTACCTCCCTTCCTTCCAAGGCTGCATTTCCATCCTGCCCACCCATCCCATGAAGCACTGCATTTTGTTTTCTCCAGCACCTCATATCCATAAAGCTATTGTCTTTCATGTATAGAAAAAGAGAAAGAAGAAAAATAATGCAGCTACAAATTAAAATAAACAGTCCCATAGTCACAACATCACACAGCATCTCACATTCTGAAACAGGAAGAGCTGTTTTGGCAAAGCCAAAACTCTCTGACTCATGTTTAATATCAAATTTGCTTATTTCAAGATAACTGATGTGTCATGGTACGTCTGATTTAGCAGAGTGATACAAAATATGGAACTAGAAATGTAAGTAACACTTAGGAAAACATATAGAGATCTCAAAACACAGCTCAGTCACACTATTGTTATAAATACATATTATAAAGTTGGCTTTTCGCAAATATAAAAATGAATACTATATGTAGAATGTTAAAATAACTTTGATTTTATTTCTACTATTAACAGAACTTAGACATGGTAGTAGTGGTAGTTCACATAGTTATGCATGAACTGTCTGTTTAGTCGAGATAACATCCAGTAAACATATAATAAGGACCCTGCTATTGATATGCCAATTATCAGCATCTGGCACCTAAAGAAAGTGTGGACCAAGGCTCAAACTGGATGTAATGAAAAAAAGGACTGAAACCACAGCCAAAAAACAGGCATACTCTAAAAAGGTGGAGCTAAGGAGTAGCCATGCTAAACAGTTCCTGGAATATGGAAATTAGTTTGTGGGAAAGTATGAATATGCATTATGGACTATGAATATGCAACAACCTAATGTAATGAAAAAGGTATTTAAGATATATGTTCTAGTAGGTGTGCTCTAGGCTGAATGCCAAGCACCCAGTCATTTAACCCTTTGCTTTATCTCTGTCTCCTATTGTCTTTTAATTGAACTTTTTAAATTTTACCAAAAAAGTAAACCTCATTTTTCACGCTATCAACCAGAAAGAAATATGTGGGCTGAAACAAACTCAAGGTTGTTGCTCTCTTCTGAATAGACATTTGTGTGGAAAATCATGCTATGAAAAACCAGTGTCCATAAAGGAGACAGAGGAGTCCTGCAACCTTATCTGGATAAAGGGAGAGAGTCCACTGCAGCATGTGCCTGCAGAACTTTCTCGATGTTTTGGAGGACACATGCTCCTTTTGACCCAAACTCCCAGCTGCATGTTGCCCTCTTCCTTTCCCCATTGGCTGAGGCACAAGAAAGGTACAGCCTTCCTGAACTGCCTTCCACATATGCCCCCCTTGAACCTGTCATTTTACCCCAAAGCTCAGGAACTCAGGCTTGTGTAGACACATTTCACTATTTCAGGAGCCTGCCTGGGCTCTGTAACAAACCTGCTGGCCAAAGTTAGTAAAGACATTAAGACCTATTTCAAAGATGTTAACATCTATACCTTCACCCATTGAATTGTTGCTAAAGGCATTAACACACATCTTCCCTATCACATTGGAACAGGTTTCCCAGTTGTGGATGGCTCATCCTTGAAAGTTTACAAGGCCATAGGGGCTCTGAGTAACCTGATCTAGTGGAAAGTGTCCCTGGTCATGGCAGGGGGATTGGAACTTGAAAATGCTTAATAATCCAACCCAATTGGATATGATATTCCCATATTCTATGAGTCTCAAGTATTTTTGCTAGTTAGGTCTTCATATTCCATATTAAGTGGAGCCACATATTCCCCCTCTTCCTCCCCCACACTGACCTAACTCCTGGAAATATTCATACTCCCTAATGAACTCAGGGGCATTTGCACTTCCTCATAGTCCATCTCATGATAGATTGTCTGTTTAGTGAAAACAAAAGATATCTTCAGGTGTCCTTTTCTCTGAGGGGCAATCACAGCCTGCATTGCTCCCGGAGCTCACAGCTCAATCCCCTTGCTCACTGGTAATGGGCTTTCTTCTATTGTAGGACAATTGAGGAGCAACAGTCTTGGAGCCTTTTCTTGCTTTAAGAAGTAGAACAAGCTCTAGAGAAGAATGGAAATATTTATTCTCGGTTTACTGTAGTTGTATTGCTTCTAAATTAGCAGAAACAATTGCTTCCTGTTAATGGAGAGACACATAGGGGTCAAATTTGCATGTGGAATTTCACTGGGCTTGTTTGACATGCTTTTGGAGGAATAGCAGTGTAATTAATCTATCATGGCAAATTTATAAAATAAGATTTTCTATTGAGCTATAGAAACAGTGGAATTGTAATTGGAACAAAAAATTATGCACAGCAAAGAAAGATAAACTCAGTGCAGATTAATTAGGGCTGAGACCTAAATTTGTGACCTGTGAAGGTAGTAGGGGGACTTTATTTTTCAAAAACCTTATAAAGTCAAAAAGTATCTGACTATTCCCTTGAGATTCTGCACATTTTTAGATATCAGTTTTCTGTATACAGTGGCAGCAGGTGTTATTATATTCCATAAACATTCATACAATCTCTTCGCTATAGAATGTTGCATGTTTTTTATTTTCTTTCAGTTCATAAGGACTGTTCCTTCTCTGCCTGATGCTTCTATTACTCTTGCATTACCCAACAGAGCTTGAATCACAATTGCATCCTTTCTATAAGTGACCATTGAATTCTTAATAAACAGTATTCAAAATTTTTTGAAGGTTTGAGAGTCTATAGGAATATTGACTTAAAGAATGTATTCATGAGGGGGTTTTGTGACAAACTTTCATTTTAAAAAAATCTTTTTCTGGAAGAGTGTTCTTCCAATTGCACCCCAATGGACAAATTGGGAAGAAAAATGTAACTATGCCTAAAATGAAGAAAATGTAAAAATTGCATATGGGATATAGCTTTGATATTTTGTTGTTTTTATTTTGTGGGTTTGTTTGTTTGTTGTTTCTGTGAGGGGTTTTTTTTTCTTTTTCGAGGGCAAGAGGTTCATCACTTATTTTTATTTCTGTTAAGCAGACAGCTCTGCTAGTTTGGAGAGAAAACAGATGTGAGCTTATTTTCTGTTTTTCAAAAAGAATAGATTCCCTGCTGTCATTTCAAACCTAAAGACTAATTAGATTTAGAGAGATATTTCCAGGAAGATGTATATAAAATGTAGGGTCTTGATCCTTGGAAACAAAAAAATTTGGTATGATAGTGAAACCAGTGTCAATAACAGGTGATTTCCTAATTTTTTTACCCCTCTGAGCTCAATTTCATCTTCCATATAACGAAGTCCATGCTCAGCAACTAGAATAAAAGTTCAAATATAATTTGTTAAATATTGGCAATTTCAAGGCAGATTATATACTTTGCCCTGCAGGCATATGGACTTTTTGTTTCTTCACAAAACAAAATTGTTCCATACACAGAAAACAGATACTTTATGCTCTATGAATTAGGATTGACATATTCTATCTACAAGATAGAAACTATCAAAATGTATTACATTTCTGGCAGAAAGACCTTTGATGCTTTTTTTTTTTTTTCCTTCTGTTCCTAGCAAAAATCTAGTGTTTGAGATGCTGTTGATACTGCTATAGTCTTAAAGACTGTTCAGAAAATCAACAAGCAAGCTTTGAATACACCAAGGCATTTCAAAGAAGGATTACATAGGTTAATTATCATAGAAATTTGGAAGGGACTATTGGGTTATCTCATCTAACCTAATCTAATCCCATGCCAACACACCACTACTTTTTTCATATTTTTGTATTTTGTCTTTGCTGGTAAACTTCCACCAAAGTGCATCTTTCAGGAAGATCTCTTCCTCTAGTCCTAGTTTGGGCTGTCACTAGTTTGTCACAGTGGTTAACATCTTGTTGGCACCTTGGCATTATTTCCACTCTAGTTTCTAAAGAGGAATTTTTTGTTATGTTTCCCCAACTAAGGATAGTTTCAGAATTAACATTTTCTCTACAAGTGCTTTTTGTCCTCAACCAAATAATCAAGATTCTTTCCAACTTCTCTAGAACAGAAGCCTAAACTCTTTTAAATGTCTTACTAGAACATGGCTTTTTGAGCATAAATTTTACAGCTTTTCTGTACTTCCTCCTATATTTCAACATCCTATCAGAGCCTGTATGTTTTATTCATATAATTGCAAAATTCATAGCATTCATACAAAATAGGGCTGGGAAGATACTAAGCAAATTTGTCTAATTCATCCACTACTTCAGGGCAGGATCAGCTGTACATGTTCTTGATCCAGATTTATCTGACTTGCTCCTAAAAACTTCCACCACTGGAGAATCTATAATCTTTCTTGCCAGTCTATTCCTGCCCTTTCCTGTCTTTACACTAGAAAGTAAATCTCCTAACTAAAATACTTCAAATAAGACCTTCCTAATGCTAATAGATTGTAAGGATTTCATCACAGTCTTGTTATCTGTTATAGTAACAGACTTGATTTTTACAACAGCTCAGTCCTTCACTCATTTTCAGTAGGTTCTGAAGCTCTTTTCTGCAAAATTAATATCCAGCCAGTAGTTTCCCTCTTCGTATTTTTCATTTGTCTATCCTGATATTGTTCTCTCCAGCCCTGTAGAGGTAAAATTACTCCATTCACATTCCTTACTGCCTCTTTGGTACATTTCTTGGTCTCATCTGCTCCTTGAGGTTACAGCACTAAAACTGAGTTAGCTTCTTTATGATTCACCAGCTCTCCCCAGTGATTCGATTTTTCAACAATGTATGTAATCTTTCAATAAGGCATATATTACTCCTGGACATGCAAATTAGTAGTCCATAGTGGGCAGCTGTCAAAGCTAGTCAATGGCACTTTGTCTTAAATGCTGCCGTCATTCAGCATTTAGGTGCATTGTTCAGAATTACTGTACGTGCCTTGCTCAGGCTTCTCACATACCCAGATATCTCACATTTGCAGCCTTACTGAGATCTTAAAATCTGTCCTGAAGAAAGGTGCCTACAAGCTTTTCTTCAAAAGTCAAAAAAGAAAGATTGCACTTAGCAAGGCATTTACACACTTAGTGTATATGTTCTTTATGCCAACCAAGCAATGTAACAGGGAAGGAGTTATGACAGCATTTTTGGAATATTAAAAAAAATTGAAATCTGATGGTAGAAATAAATTGACATGCAGAATCTACTCTGATTGTTTCCTGAGGTCATTAATGATGTCAGATGTTAACTCGTGGAAGAATCATATCTCGTTGCCATATAATATAGCAACATTCCTAGAAGAGTATCAGCTAAGGCTGTTGTTCTCAAAAGAGGGATTCATCACCCAGAGTGCAATAAGCCAGTCTCACACACAGAGTCCAGGTATTTGTTTATTTTTTATTTGTCCCAAGATGGGTATCAGGTGATAAACCCACAAAGCTACCATGTTGATTCTCAAAACTTTGCACTCCAGACATTCTAGCAAAAAAAGAAATCACGGTTCATTGGCTACAAAGTTATCTAGTTTTCTTATTAATTAGTGTTCTGCCTTCTACCAGTTGAACGATCCTCTCACTTCTCACACTAATTAGCTCCATGCTCAGTCTTTCTCTTCTTTCAAGCGGGTGGGTTTCCGAAGTCAGTGGCCACGTGTGGAAGCTCTAGATACTGAGAATCTTGGACTCTGTGCTGACAGGCACAGAACTTCAGGGAAGCATTGCATTTGACTGAGGCCTCAAAACAGGCTTCCAAAAATGAGTGACAGTATTGAGATCATGGAGCTGTAGTTTGGATACCATTGTGTGATCTCACAGAGTGAAGAACTTAGATTTGGGATTTCAGTGTATGATCATATATGGGAGCCAAGATGGATGATTAGTTGTCTTTTTTCCACCTTCTTCCTCCTTCTTCTTCACAAATCTGGGTGGTTTTCTGTAATTGGGTGAAAGAGGTTCGCATTGTATTTTGCGAGTGATCACAATTGGATTAGAAGCATAAATAATATAGATGTCAACTGTTTATTGGATAATTGGGACTTAAGTAGCCTTGAATAGACATCATTTTAACTCACTTTCTCGACTTGTTAGGGAGAGCTCAGGTCTCGTGACTTTGTAATAAATACAGACAATGAACTTCAGAGTGAGACTTCAAAAACAACATCTCCTGAGTTTTATTCACCCTGATCTTGGAGCAGGAAAAAGAGCCAGGAATTCCAACAGTTGTGATCTTCTGCTTCTGGAGTTACCCATCACCCAGCAGGAGCTGCACACCAAGTTCTGGATGTTGGAGCCCCAGGAAAAAGGCCTTGGACTGCCTGCTCTTTGCATAGCAAAGGGCATGGGACCTGTGCCCAGCCAGAGGGGTGGCAGGGTGGGGAATCATCAGGAAGGATTTTGTACCTCTAAGTATCTTCCATAAAAGTTAGAAAATAATAAGGATGGAAATAAACTTGGTTTACAGGTATATTGTCTGTATTAAAGATTAGACAGTGTAGAAAAGTTAGGGCTCAAAAGAGATTTAACTTAGACCTTACACAGAAAATTAAAATGAAAAGCAAAAAGAGGGGTTTTGTCCATAAAGACAAATGTGCTGTTACAGACTTGCTGGTATTGCACATTAAAGGCAAGCCTTTTGCTTCAATTTAGCTTAAAGACTGATAGGAAGTTAATGCCAAAATACCTAAAGGAAATGATAAGAGAAAAGAAAGTTGTAAAAAAACCTTTTACTGCCTACTGTCAAAAAAATTGGGGACCCTCGAACTTTTCAATCGGAAGTAATTAATGTATAGAACATGAGCTGAATGGAAGATACCATTAATAAGTACAAACATAAGCTTTTGAAAGTGCAGTATTCTACATTTACCTAAATGCTTGTTTACAGCCTTAAATTATTGCAATGGAAATGCTTTACTTTTTCGAATTATGATCATGATGAATTTAAAAAAAAAAGGCAAAAGTAGTGTGCTTATCTTTGGTAGTGGGCACTAATTTGATGAGAACTATCATATGTATCATTATCTTATTCATCATCACCTAAAGGCAATACTGCTTGCTGCTAGATTTTGTGACACCAATGTTGCAATACATTCTTGCCTCAGAAGTGGCAAGTGCCTGCTTTGGATTCCAAAAGTCACACTGATTAGACATGTCCATAGAGAAGGGAATGATTGAGGTTTTCTGAACTATATTCCAGTGGTATTAGGCCTGAATTATCAGGGATGTTTTCCTTGTAGAAATTCTGTAGACCTTCTGTAGATCTTTTTGGTTTTCTTTTTTTTTTACTTTTTTTTCTCTAAAACTAAAGTTTCTTCAAAAATTAGCTGGAGCAGTCACTGCTGAAACTGTCTTTTCCATTGACAAACTGGCAGAGATTAAAGAACTTTTTGTTTGAGTATAGTTTGTGTCAAAAAGCTTTCTTTTACTGTAAGGGTAAACTGTTGAACGTGTAGGTTTTTGCCAGGTTTTGAGTTTGAAAGAACATTTCTGGAAGTATAAAATTCTTTTCTTTAGCCCTTAAAAAGAAACAAAAAATGATCCTTTCATTATTTGGGTTATAAATTTAGAAACCTTCTCTATAAAAAATCCCTCTCAAATACTCAGCATTACATATGCATTTTACTGATAATTGTGGTGGATTAAAATTAAAAAAAAAAAAACAAACTTGTTGAATATTTTTGTCTTACTTTTAAGTGCTGCTGACATGAGTGTTACTCATTGCCACACCTTTTCAATACAGAGCTGTAAGGTTGGTTCTTCAGTATATATTGTCAGATCAACATTAACCATTTCATGCTGTTAGCCCATGTTAAGTGATAGTTTATATCCCAGTGACAGCTGCAGCAAATGCATTTATGTGAACAAATATTTCAAAGGAATTACTCTGCATTATTATTCTGCATTCTAATTTGCAATGGTGTAACTTGTGTATGTAGCCATAACCCTAGTTCCATACTGACATGAATGCTAATATTTATACATCATGAATTACCACTGGACCCCAAAAGACTCTTCACAGTGAAAACGCTGAAGGTTCAAATCCTGCAAATTCCTAGTTTTCCACTTGGTTATTAATCCTCCAGTGATAATTCCCACATGACAAAATAAGACATGAAAACTGAGAATTCATCCCTCTCTCCCAATAGTTAAAAACTTTCAGACAAATTTTGAAAATTTGAAAGAAAAATTGATTGGCTAATAATAAATTATACTAACTAGTAAAAAAGTCCATTATATGAGCACTTCTAATTTTGAAGGAAGCCTAACAGATAACTGTGTTAGATCTAAAAGAATAATTTTATATTGTCTGATTAGCCTAATAGGATAATAGGCATGCCACCAATTAAGGAAAATACTGTGGTTGAGGTAAGAACAACCAAATCTTACAGGAAAAAGATTACTTCTTCCATGTTTTGTCATAAGAATGGTTAAAAGGAAAAAAATATTTTGTGTGTAGGAAGATTTTTAGGCCAGCTCAGTCATATTTTAAAACTTGATATCATTTTTTTTTAAGTAAACTTCATGTTCTATTTAGGCTTAAAAAGCAATTTCAGAGATTTCACAAGAAGGAGTGAGGAACTGCCCAGTAGTTTCTATTGGCAACAGATCAGGAAAGACTGGAATTGCTTCAGTGAAGTAGTAGGGGAGCCTAAATTCATGTTAGGAAGAGAGAAATATTTCTTCATTCCATTTACTGGTTAAAAACTAAATAAAACAACTTTCATTTAAATTGCAAAAATTGCATAGGTTTAAGAGAAAAGGCTTTAAATCAGTGAGAATTGAAATATGTCCCTGACTTTCTAACACTTCCTGCTTTTCTGCTGCTGAACAACCTTGTTACTGTGAACTCCTGAGCTGATATTCTAGTGATATTGATATTCTATCATATTGAATGATACTGCAAGTGATAGAAATGTAGGGACAACAGTGGCTTTATTTAATACAGCAATGAAAGTGGGACATCCAATGGTGAAATTTCCCCCTGGTCAGTAAGAATTCAATTAAAATACAATTAAAAACTAGTTTTAAAAATATGTATATGTAGACAATACTTCCATCTGGTGAAGTAGTAAGGAAAATCATATTACATTATGTTATATAATATTGGCTTTCAAATTCATATACAGATACTACATTGGATATTATCAGATATTATATTAACTGGCTCTTGATTCATGTACTGACTTTAACAATAAAATATAAACAGTCTACATGTTACATTTTAATTTCTTATGTAAATTTGTATTATTATTAACAAAACCTATTGTAGCAGAGGACGAGTGCTCTAATTTACGTTTATATCCAGTCTCTGAGAAAAAGAATTTTCAAATCAACCATATTTATGATAGAGCAATATAATCATGCTGCATCCAATTGGAATTTCACTAATGGTCTCATTAAATTAGTTGCATTCAGAATCTCCAATTTACAGCATTCATAATTTCTCATCTCATCTTGTTCAGCAGATATTTGTGAATTTTATTCTAGTTAAAAGTTATTTTTGTAAATGCTAAAAAAATTTAAAAAAAAACCTCACTAGTGCTTATTTTAGTCTTGTTCTACTGAAAAAATATTTTCTAGCAGAACCATTAAATTGGATAGTTTCTTTTCCCTTTTCACATACGGTCATCACTGATACTAACAACTGCTCAAGTGATGTACTCAATATAGAGTGATCAACATTGCAATCTTTAACACTACCATTTATCAAATAACATTATTTTGTGGTTGTTCCAACAGAGAAGAGGAATTTGTTTCTAGATCTTAAAATGAAGAGCATGAAGAGACTTTTCATTATGATATGTATTTCAAAACCAACATCAATTTTTAATCAGAAACACACTGAAGAACATGGCTGCTAAAAAAACCCAGCCTTTCTTACTCAACCATTGCATAGAAAGAGAACCAAGGAGTTGTAGAATCCCACAATTATGACCTTTCAGTAGTATAAGCCTCCATAAGGATATGAAGTCACACATGAAGGCAATAGAAGTCATCAGGTTTCTCTAACTTGACCACAGTCTACAGCAAACATCTGTGCCAGTGACTGAACTATACACAGCAGAAAAAATTCACTTCCTGGGATTGTGACTCACCAAAGGTTTGTCTAAAATGCCCTGGCTTCCCTTCCTGCCTATAGACCTTACAGTACCACGGTAGGACCTTCTGCAGGGATTGGCAGAGTATTACTGATTGGATGTTTTAGTTGTGGCTTTAGTTGCCATATACACAGTCTTCTACATGCATTTCACATAAAATACACAAAGTTATATCTAGTTAATTTTCTAAGTCATGCTTGATGTTAATTTGAAGAAAGGATATTTTATTTTCACAGACGTTCCCGTGAAGACTATTTCATGAAGGAGTCACTTTTATGTTTTTTCAATGTTGTTCACTACCTTCAAATCAATCAAGTGGCTCATCAAAAAACTTCCAGGTGAGTGGAAGATTTTATTTGTTCCTCACCTAGTAGATGGCAAATGTGAGAATCCAACTAACTTGTTTCATTGTTCCAGGGAATTATGGAATGGATGAGTCATTAAGATCAGGAAGCTGGAGCAAGAAATGTTAAAGGGGAGAAAAAGCTTTTTACTCATCACTGAAAACAGTTGTCATGATATAAGCTGCATAATGAAAACTTCTTGTCAATTTTCTTATTAATAAATATAGTAGAGACAATTATTCTGGCTGCATGTTCAGCCTTTTGGAGTCAGACTTTGTAGATAGCATGTAGATAGCTTTAAAAACTTGGAATCTATCACATCCTCTAAGCTTGCCAATAATGCCAAGCACATATGTTGATGGTGGCAGTACAAAAAACCCAACAACTGGTCTGTTCCATAAACATGCCTTTACTGTCAAACATATGATATATGTTGTTCTAACTGAATAGATTGAAAGTGTAAACTGGAACTTCAAATGTTGTGCTAGGTAAATGTGAGCTTTGCTGAGTTTCATTCTGATCTGTAAAATTTCTTGTACCCCCCAGTTTTCCATATCAGTTTATCTAATAAATGTCATGTTTTGTACTGTAATCCAGCAATGAACAATTGAGAGCCCTGACACAGGATATACCTTATATATTTATATATATATAT
>VWYP01025915.1:0-12448 GCA_013400435.1 Pycnonotus jocosus | reverse complement strand
AGGGGGGGTCTCCTCCCTGCCCCCTCCATCAGCCATCACCGTGCCTTCAGACCCCCTCCCCTCCACCGGCTCATCCATCCCCCGGCGGCATCGGCCTGGGATGAGCCTTAGGGAGTCCCATCCCTCGGTGGGATCCCCCCGGACCATCTTTAGGGTCCCTTTCAACCCAAACCTACCCGTGACTCTGTGAATCCATGGGCTCGAAGGAGGGTGTGGGCACTCTGGTGCACTCACAGCCACCTGTGCTCTTATCCATTCCCCTGACCCAGAGTTTGCCAAAGGACACATCGAGTCATGGAGGAGCCCAACCCCTCCAGATACACCTGCAGAGGATGCCCACGGCAGCACCTTTAACCTACACAAGCATACAAGGTCATGCCTTGCCCCAAAGTGAACCCAAGTGTTCGGACAGGGAAGCATCCAGCTTCTCCCAGCACAGGGAGCAGGAAAACCAGGCCACATCAATTACCAGAGCCCCATGATGGCACTGCCATTGCCACTGTGGATCAGCCACTGTGCACACATGGGTGCTTTGCATGCTCAGAAACGATGCAGCCCTGCATCAGCCCTCTGTGTTGCTTCCAGACCTTTTTTATCACATTAAAAAATAAAGACCAAAAAACCCCAGCGGGGCTTTGCTCACATCCACATTATCCTCAGCTGGAGAGGTCTGCAGAGCTCTTGGCACACAGACTCCTCTGATCAGCTGCTGGGAGGGTGTGCTGGAGCTGCAGGGACCCCATCCCCAAAACACTGCTGCTCCCCAAAATCCAGGGTGTGCTCTCACCCTTGCTAATGGCAGGGATCAAAAGTGAGGCTGTGCCATCACCCCACCCCACCAGCACATTGCTCTCATCTCCCCAGCTTGTCCACGTGCTGCTGCTGCTGCTGTGCTGGTGTGGCTCCCAGAGGTGCTCTTCTTCCCCTTTCCCAGGTGGCAGGTCCAGCATTCCTGGGGTGTTCCAGGAATTCCAGGATTCTGTACTACATCGTGCCTTATGTTCCAGTTTCCCTCTGACACGATGGAGAGCAGAGGACACAGGAGTTGCAAGGGATATTTCAAGCCATGTTGGCTTCATGTGCTTGAGGCCACTTCAGCAAGGACAGGACACATCTCCCACGACTGACTTCACACATCACTGGGCTGTATTTACACACATAAATATACACACACGAGTCACTGGACTATGCCCTCACCACCTTTTCCACTACCATAAATCCCTCCACAGTCTGTGGGACAATAAGGTCCCACATTGTACAGTTGCACCAGTGGGCCCAGGAGCTCCTCAAAACGCACCTCATGCCCCCTCCACCTTCAGAGAGTCCACAGAATGTCCTGTTCCTGCTGCAGACCCCACCTAGTGAAGGTCCCTGGGGTGCTCCCATGAGCTTCCCGATTTGACAGCAACCCCCACGTGCTCTTTGGCTCTCTGCTTGCCTGAGCAGAGAGGCTTTGTGGCTCCAGGCTGCAGAACAGAGACAACAGACACAGCATTGACGACGAGAGCTCAGCATGACCTGCTCTTCTCTCTCCCCCTCATTCATGGCTCAAACCCATGGCTGCAGGTGTCTGCATCTCCTCCACCTTCACCAGGGGATGCTGCCACAATGCTGCAGCTGAGCCTTGGGGGCCCAGAACCTCCAGCCTCTTGGGATGGTCTGACTGAGCCCTCTGTGGGTGGTTCCCAACAGCTGGAGCTGGCTGTTGTACAAAGAGCAGGAGTTGGGTGTTGCCTCCTCACCTTGTGCCGTTTGGCCGCTTGCCGCAGCCTCTTCTCACGGTCCAGCTGGAGCTGCATCCTCTCCAGAGCCTCTCTCAGCAGAGCCTTCTCCTCTGCCTCCCTGTGGGCTTCATCCTCCAGGTTGGACATCTCCTCCTGGCACCTCTGCAGGGAAGCTTGGCTCTGCCTGTGCAGAACAGGAGGGGAGGATTCTGTGTGTTTTTTGCTCTTATCAACCCCTGATCCTCAGCTGAGCTCTCCCACACCTTCCTTGGTCCTGCTGACACTGTCCCTCTGCCCCAGCTGATGCTGCTGCTGTCCCAGGCTCCAGACACCCAGGGCAAGGGAACCTGTCAAGGTTTCCCTGGCTCTGACACTGCTCAACCACATCAGGCTGCAGAAGGCAACACTGCAGAAAACTGGGAGGACCTTTCCCCACTCCTCTTGACTTTTGATTTTTGTACTGTGGCCCTAGACACAGACTGCTCCCTGACAAACACAGGACTCAGCAGTGTCACATCACTCCTTGCCCCAAGCTGTCACTCGGCATCCAAGGACCAGGTCTTGTTCAGAACCCTGACTTTCCATACCTGAGCTGCTCCACACTTCCCTCATAATCTTTCAGCACTTTTTCTTTCCTTTCCAGGTGATCATGGAGATTCCTGATCTTTCTGTACAATAGCTCCAGGGCCTTTTGTCTCTGCAGTCCCACTTCTGCCCTTCTCTCCTGAGGAAGGTGCTGCAGAGGCTGCATTCCTGACAGCTCCTTCATCTCCATCAGCCTTCCCAGAGCACCGATTACATCAAGGTACTGTGGGAAGAAGAGGGAATGCATTATTTACCAGGTCTGCTGCATTCCATCACGCTGCTCAGCCATCTGCTTTCTGTCTGCTTTCCTGAGGAGATGACAGTGTCCCAAGGAAAGTAGGTTTGCACTCCATCCCCAGCTGCACAGCTTATTAGGATTGGATAGCTTCCTTTTCTAAGATGACTGTTTTCCCTGATGGGTGTTTCCCTGCTTTTTTTTTTGGAGGGAAGAGACCCCCTTGCCCAATCCACCAACTGTGGACCCCTTCCCTGGCAGCTTCCTCCATTGCTCCCCAGCCTCTCTGATGCACCATGCCATGTTTTGGGGTCCCAGGATGTCCTGGGCAGACACACAATGTGCTCTGGGCCATAGAATAGTTTAGTTTGGAATGGAAATTTAAAGGTCATCAAACCAACCCCTCTTGGGGACAGGGATATCTTCAACTGGACCACAGAGCAGTTCATCTTCAACATTCCTGCAGCATCCTGATGTGACATACCTCTGAAATGTGCTCAAAACCCATCTAAACTCTACACACACTGGGCATGCACACACACTCTGCACATGATTTACCACCTCCATCCCTGACATACCATCTTCTCACCCAAATCTGCTGCCTCAGCCACGTCCAAGCTCTCTGTGCTGTTGGTGATCCTGAAGGAGCTCCTATTAGGAACATGGGCAGAAACCTGCAGAGACAGAGAAAGAGTCATGGAGCCCACTCAGGGCCTGGTTTTTGGTCAAGTGGCCTTGTATCACTTGTATCACACCCCAGTATCACCAAAGCTCCCACCCCACTCAGCCCACGGCATCCCAACACTCCAACAGCACAGGCAATGTGCAGGTCCTGATGGAGCTGATGTGCAGGTCCTGATGGAGCTGATGTGCAGGTCCTGGTGGAGCTGATGTGCAGGTCCTGGTGGAGCTGATGTGCAGGTCCTGGTGGAGCTGAAGTGCAGGCCCTGGTGGAGCTGCCACTCTCTGCAGGAGCACTGCCTGCCATCTATCAGGCTGCATCTCCCACCCCGATTTCTTACGTAGCATCCCTGAAAACCTCTTTCTCCCTTTCCCAGGGCGTACTTCCCAAACAAAGTCACAGGCATTACAAACCACACACTGCCTCCCTGTCTTGCCAGCCTTCAGTTTTTCTCCCAGCACAGGTGCAGGTTCCAGCTCAAGACCTTTTTGTTGGATTATTTTCTTTGGAAAGTCTTTCACCCAGGCCACCAATGGCTCTGGATTGCTCTTCACAGCGCCTGGGGGGCAAACAAGCAGATGCCAAATTGTTCTCTTCCACACAACTTTGAGCTTTCCCAGCCTCACTGTGAGGGTGGGGAGGCCCTGGCACAGGGTGCCCAGAGAAGCTGTGGCTGTTTCATGCCTGGAAGTGTCTAAGACCAGGCTGGGCATTGAGGCTTGGAGCACCCAGGGATAGTGGAAGGTGTCTCATGGCAGGGACGGAACAAGATGATCTTTCAGGTCTCTTCCAACCCAAACCATTCTGTAATTCTAGGAAGGCTCTGCTCACCTGAGCACTGTCTCCTCTCCAGACTCTTCACTCTCTCCCGGAGCTCGGCCAGACCTTCCCTTTGGCGCTGGATCGTTTCCTCGTGCCTGAGGCCTCGGCATTTTGCACCAAGCTCAGCCAAGTCTGATGGTGGCTCCTGGAAGAAGACAGGTTCTTGCTCAGTCTGCATCTGGCACAGCACAGCTCAGTGCAAACACAGCCTTACAGCCAGACACTGGGCATTTGGCACAAGAACAAAGCCTGGGGAGCATCTCCGTGGAATTTGGGGGGTATAAGAGACCTGTCAGAGACTTCTTTCCTGCTCTGCTGTGCCATGGTTGGGATATGAACCCTGCTCTGGAGAGCCAGGAGAGGGTTGGTGCACAGCTCTGAACAGCCATGTGGGGCATTTTTCCCTTTGCACCACCACAGAGTGTCACCCTGCTTTTGCATGTTACAACTTGCCTTCTGAAATTTTAGCTAAAGCATTATGATGTTTTTAGAACTCAGAGAGAGTTCTCACACTTTTCATGTAAATAAGAAAATGTTTGCATTCTTTTGCTCTGAGAGAAGCATTTGAGTGATGGGGATGTTCATCAATCCGACTGATGAGGTGACAAGCCTCTGGCCAATAATTGGCCACTTATGTACAGTGGATAGAAATGGAGTCAGAAATTTGAATAAAGAGAATTCTTGCATGCTGACCCTGGACTGTCCTGCCTCATCCTTTCCAAACTCCACCAACGAATGCTACACCAATAGTGCAACAACAGAGTATTTGCCATCTACACACAAACACTGATACACTTCAGAAACTGTGTCCCTACACAAACTTGGACATTACTCTCTACATACACACTGCCCTCTCCCAGCCCCACCCAGATCCCCACATTATGACAAACATCCAAAAATCTACGATGGGGCTAATGATGGCTGCAGACCCCCAGCTCCACTCTGGCTGCTGTCACCCCACATCTCCACCCATCCCGCTCCCAGATGGCATCCCCAGCATCGGGATCCTCCTCTCCCCATCCCAGCGTGTGGAACAGCACGGGCAGTACCTGCCACCCCCTCATCAGCTGGCTGTGAGTCACTGCCTGGCCCCCGCAGCCACCGGCCTCGCTGCTGGCTGCCACCGTCACTGTACAGAATGTACAATTCCCACAGTCCCTCCATCTGCTGCCGCCACCACCTGCGAGTTCTTCCCTTTTCCAGCCTCGGCGAAATCGAATCGGGATTTGTCACAGGAGAATGAAGAGCGTTTCTTCCTGTCCCGTGCAACAAGCTGCTCCTACTTCTGCATGTACAACCCTAGAACTGGTTCTGCATTGCCTGCACAGCCAGGATCCACAGCTCGGCAAGCAGGGAGAAGGAAGGAATGCTGGCATGTTGCTATTCCCTCTAATTGGCAATTAACGCAGCCATTAGCACTCCCAGCACTTGGTGGTTCTGAAGTGCAGCGCAAACATCAGCTCATTAAGCAGCAGCAGCCTGGTGGGGGCTGTGGATTCCCGGATCACAGGAGGCACAGGCAGGCTCGGGAAGGATGCTCTGGGGCCATCCCACCCTGGGGCCAGCGGGGAGCAGCTCCAGCCTTGGCTCTCACCGTGATGCCCAGGAACACCCTGTGCCATCACCCTGTGCTGTCACCCAGTGCCGTCACCCTGTGCCGTCACCCTGTGCCATCGGTGCTCTCGGCAAACCCACACCTCGGTGCTCTCCATGAGGACTCACCCTCTGGGAGGCTTCATCCACCTGCACTGGTGTCCTGGGAGCATCCTCTGTGCTCTCCAGAGTTTGTTGGGAAGCATCTCTCAGCACTCGGCAGGGTGTTCGGGCTTGGCTGTGTGGAGAGGCAAGATGTTGTGGGATCCCACGATGGGTGAAGGTGACCCAAACAGCGCCCTGGGCACCCACTGATGACTACCATGGTGTGGGTGAGAACACTCACTTAGATCCAAGTGCCTGAGTTACACATCTACTGGCATGAGCTCCACTAAACCCCCATTGTGGTTCCTGTGTCATGGATTCAGAGCTGAGCTCCATCCTGACACTCTCACACCTGCCTCATGCTCTGGGGAGAACCCTAAACACCATCAGCTGCTGGGGACATGCAGAGTGACATCCATGAAGCCTTGGGTTATGTCAGGGTGTACCTTAACTCCTCAGCTGCTGCTTTCAGGGCCCGATCCTTCTCCTCCACCAGGCTGGACATCTGGGATAGCTTCTCCCTGAGCTGGTTCACTTCCCGCTCCCGGTGTTTCAGCTGCCTCTGGCTGTGCTCCAGCTCCACCTTCTGCTCTTCACTCAGCTCCCCTAAGCACACAGCAGCCTCGTGGGATGCTGCCTGACTCACCATCCAGTCCTGGGGGATCTGCAGCTGCTGCACCCTCATGGAAGCATCAATGGGGCTCATCCCTGCAGAGCCCTGCCCTTGACAGCCACCCTCAGGTCCTGGCCTCAAATCCTCCTGGTTTACTGAATTCCAGTCTCTTTGTGGAGGTATAAACCAGGGCAATTCCTTGCTGTGGCAATTTCCCTTCAGACTGAAGGAGGGAGGATGGGTCACCAGCATTTTCTGACTTGCATCTTTTGCCTGCACACATTACTCATGGGCTCTGTCCCCACGTTCACAGCCCAGCCCATGGAGGAATCCCAGGCAAGGCTCTCCCAGTCCACTGGCTTGGAACATCTTCAGCTCCAAGCTGTTCACCAGTGTGATTTTGAGCTCAGTTTTGTCTACCTGCTCTCCCCCTGATTACTCTGCTCTCTCATTGTCACTTGCTCATCCTTGGCTGTTACTCAGCCAAGGATGGGGAGAAATTCACCTTCCCAAAGGGAACAGACTGCCTGCTTTGTCCCCAGCAGGACAAAGCACTGCCTCAGAGTGATGCCATCAATGTCCTGTGATCTGTGTGCACCCACTGCACCATCCCTGCCTGGAGGAGGATGGGGACAGCGGCAGCCACACCGTGCACATCACCCACCTCTCATGTCTGACATCCTGGCTCTGGTTTCCAAGAGCTCCCTGCTGAGCCTGCTGATCACTGCCTTCTTCTCCAGGAGTGTGCCCTGTGTCACTGCCAGCTCCTCCTGCAGCTTCCTGGGAAAGATCAGTGCAGATCTCACAGCCATTGGGAAACCCCACAGCAGGGAGCCCATGCACATCTTCCTGTGCTGCATTCCTGTTAATGCACACATTCCTTTTTTACCTGATTTTGGGTGCCCTGGGGTCACCTGTGCTGCATTCCTGTTAATGCACACATTCCTTTTTCACCTGCTTTTGGGTGCCCCGGGGTCACCCCCTGTGCTATGGGCAGACACCAGATCCTCACATGCTATTTGGCATCACTTGGATGCTCTATGCCCTTAGGATCACTTCAGCCCAGCAAAGGGACTTGAGTCCTATCCCAGACCAAAAAGATCACGGGACAAGTGGCATTGGACTTCCTTAGGCTCTCCTAAGTCATCCCTGCCCTTCTCCAAGCTTCTCTGATCATCATCAGTGAGTGCTGCTCACCCCAGACAAACATGAGACTCCAGGGCAGGACAAATCCCCAGCCAAGCTCCCGATGCTGACCTGTGGGCATCACACTGAAGTCCTACAGGACACAAGAAAAAAGGCCAATTACCTCTTTGTAACACTTACATGCTTGTTGCTTCTGCTACACAAATAATTTCCTTCATGTGGCAGCTCTGAGGGCTGAGGACTGTCTCTTTGGAGAAACCTCAGAGCTCAGTTCCAAGGCCAACTGGACAATTCTTGACATCCAGCCTTGTTTGGGATTGCTTCTGTGTCAGAACAGCCCAAAGCGTGCCAGTCTTGTCATTTGAGAGGGCAAAGAGCCCTTCTCCAGTGGCAAAGCCCTGTCTGCTCTCCAAAACCTCCAAACAATGAAACAGCTTCAGCATGGTCCCACAGAGCTTGTCCTGCAGGTGGAATAACCTTCCTTCAACATCCTCCTGATCCTACAGCAGCAAATTCACTGTTCCATCTCCACACACATTTCCTGTTAACCCAGGCAGTTTCTGGTCCAAACACCATGTCACACCCTTACCTACCTTCCATTTTTTCCACAAGTGCTGCCTTCTCCTCCTCCAGCACCTTCTGCTGCTGAGTGGCCTCCAGCAGCCTGTCCTCTAAAGCCAAGATGGTCAGGGAATGCTGCTTGCTTTGCTCCCTGTATCCTGACACTTCTTCTTGCAGTTTCTGCCTCTGTAACTCGTTTTCCTCCTGGACAGCCCTGAGCTGTTGGTCCTGCTGAAGCACCTGCTGCTGTAACATCACCTGGGAAACAAGACCATCTACAGCATCTCTCCTGGATGGTGGTCACAAGAATGGAGGGAAGGGAAGGATTTCAGGGATGGGGGAAGCCTTCTTCTCCAGCACTGCATCCTCCACCTGCAGGGGTTGGTGCAAGTACCTCTTGTGCAGTGATTTCCTTCAGCTCGTGCAAAGCTTCTCTCAGTCTTCCCTCTGTCAGCTCCTGCTCCTCTGCCTTCTTTGCTGTTGCCTACCAGAGGAAATTAGCAGGGATTAGGTTAGCCAGGAATCCAGCTTTCTTCCTGCAGAGCTGCTCTCTGTGTATTTGGTGGGGGTGGGGGAACTCCTCTGTCCACAATTTGAGCCCCTGCAGCACCACACTACAGCACACTTTCCCTTTTCTTCATTCCAAGAGTGAGCTGTTCTGCTTCACCTCCCATGCTCACCTCAGCCATTCTTCTCAGGTGGCTTTCCAGCTCTTGGATCTTCTTCTGTTCTTCCTCCACAGATTTCCTGCACTTGTCCTTCTCCTCAGTGATAGCACTTTCCAGAATCTGTGAATCAACAGCCAACAGATTCACTTCAGGAAAAAAAAGACCTCACCTCCAAGGAGTAAAGCAGCTGGGAGGGTCATTGCTCCAGAGCAGGGGTGGGTGATGGGAGAAAAGCTTGGCAGGACATGAGGTAAATCAATGAAAGAGAGGATGGGAGCACCTGGGGAAAAGTATTGCTGAGAGACTGGGCAGGAGCTGCTTGGCTGCTCCTTGCCTTAACCCTTAGCAAACTGACTGCCAGGAAGCCACCATTCCCAAGGTGTCAGCCACAGAAGCAGACTGGAAACTGTCCTATGAGGCCACCATGATCACAACACACACATGACAGAACAGCCTGTCCCACTGTCACACTGTCACCCAGACACCACGTCACACACTGACACTCTGCCTGGGCTTCCCTGGGACTGAGGGGGGCTGCTGCCCCCCCTGCTCCACAGAGATGTCCTTTTCCAGCCAAAAAGGAGCTAACAGGAGCCCAGCATGGGGAGGGAGGAGGGAAGGCTTGAGGGGGAGCAATGCAATGTTTCCTTAAGCTCATGGATCACGATGCTCCTTGCTCTCCCCTTTCTCCCAGTGACTGACTGGCAGCCCTACATCCTGATGTTACCTGCAGGTGCTTCCCAGGTCCACCATGGATACTTTTGGGAGTTTACATCACTTGGATCCATATGGGAGGATATCCAGCCTCTTGGGACTGCACTCAGTTGGGAGCTACTGGTTCCTCCTCTCGTTATCCAACACTCTTAACAGACATTCATTTTTCCTGTGTAACATTCCTTTTCTGAAATACCAACCATATCACTGTACCTGTTTGCTCTCCTTGTCCTTTTCCAGGATAATTTGCTGGATTTTTATCTGTAAGTCTTGCTCATGTTTTGCTTCCAGCTCCTTTGTGTGCTCCTGCAGCAGCTCTGCCTGCAGCTCCTGGAGCTTCTCTAATTGCTCCTGCAGGGAGACACGGAGGTATTAAAGGAAGTGTGACAGCAGCAGGGCAAGAAATAAACCTCCTGTGCACATCCACTCACAAAAAAATTCACAGAAGAGATCTCCTTTCCATCCTTGCTGCATTAGGGTATGGACACACTGAGAGTGGGCTCTGTCTCCCTGACCTCACATTTCCTGTAGACTCAGGGATCTCAGCTACTGCACACCCCCAATCCACGTGCCACATTGGCTTGTTTGGGACTGCCATCCTATTTACCCACAGAAAGAGTCCAAATGCACCCAGTTTATGTGCATGAATATTTCTGTACCTGCAACATCTGATTCCTCTGTGCTGTCTCCTGACTCTTTTCCGAGAAGCTCCTGAGAGCGGCCAAGAGCCCTGCGAAAGTCAACGATGCCTCACTGTGTGGGATGCTCACACACCATGTTATGGATATCTGGGGAAATTGCTCCATGGAAAGGATGGTCAGGTGTTGGAATAGGCCACCATCCCTGGAAATATTCAAAAAGTGTGAGGCTGTGGCACTT
Organism: Pycnonotus jocosus; assembly: GCA_013400435.1. NCBI lineage: Eukaryota > Metazoa > Chordata > Aves > Passeriformes > Pycnonotidae > Pycnonotus > Pycnonotus jocosus. Next base: position 2,121 of record VWYP01025915.1, on the reverse strand, counting down.
GGGAACAGTGCTGTCCCAATGGTTGGGCTCGGTGACCTCGGAGGTATTTTCCAGCCTTAAAATTTTCATGATTCTGTGATTTTCTCCCCATGGAATGGCTCATACTGGACTTTCTCCTCTACATCTGGCTTGCCAGGACATCCCACATTCCCAGGGGTGGCCATCAGGACACAGACCTTTGCCAGAGGTGTGCAGATCCATCCCTGCACTGTCCAGAAGCTGCTCTGCACCCTCCAGCCAGGCCAGGGCACCACATGCCATGTCCATCACTGCTGTCCTGATGGCTGAGACAGAGGGATCCAGGCACAACACCTCCAGCTGTGCAAGCTCCTCTTGCAGGCTGGAGCTGCTGCAGGGGCTCCTCAGGCATGCCTGGAACAAATGGAACGAGGCTGGAAGAAGCCAGTATCCACTGTCAGTGGCCTTCAGGGACTGGCAAATCACACAACATTTCTGAACATCTCAGGCCAGGTTGGATGGGATTTGGAGCAACCTGGTCCAGTGGAAGGTGTCCCTGTCCATGGCAGGGGGTGGAACAGGATGGGCTTTGTGGAGTATCTGTGACAAACTCCTGGGAACAACCACATGAACACTTAGGGATTTGTTTCAGGGTTGTGTCTTTACTTTGATCTTTCCTCAGGCCAACCAAACACCCTGTGCCACTATCTCTCAGCTGCCACTCGGTCCTCAGTATTTAAAGGGCTGACCTGGAGCTTCTGCAGGGAGTTCTTGAACACCTCAATGTCTGCAGACACCTTCTTCTCCTTTGCGAGCCTGGAGCTTAATTCCTTCTGCAGACTCTTCTCTCTCTCCTGGCTTTGTTGGTTCTCATCAGAGATCTGCCTGACCTTCTCTATCACCTGGCAAAAGTGGGTGAAGAAAGAGGAGGATCAGACTCATACTCTTTTCCAGCTGAGAGGCCAGGGATGGTCTCAGAGAGCACCAGCTGAGGCTTGCTGCAAACTGGCAGCCATGGCAGGCTCCTGGGCTTGTCCCTGTTGCAGACCATTGACTCCCTCCGAGATTTGGGACACAAAAAGGACATGTGTGTCCCCTTCACATCATGGAGTAGTGGCATTAACCTGGGATAGCCACAGCATGGCAGCCCACCTGGAGAAGCAAATTCTCACCTGGATGTTGCAGCCCTACTGCACACGGAGCAGGCACCACTTTGAGCAGCAGCTGCCTTGAGCCACTTGGAGCTTTGCAGGCTCCAAACACCTCTGTGAGCTGATGTCCAAACTCACCTGCTGCTCTGTTACAGATCTCCCTGTGCTGCCAGCTGCTGATGGAGAACAGACTTGCATCACTCGGGTCTTGAAGGACTCCAGCTGCAGCAGGGATCAACACACGGAAACAAACACCACCAATCACTGAGAGCCACTCTGCTGATCACTGATGATCAATATCTAGCATGATGTTATCTGCAAAGGGCTTTCCCTGCCCCAGAGGCACTGAGGAAGGCTGGTGTGGCTCCTGGACAGCATAACTAAGATTACAGATTCCTTTTCTGTATCCTATGAAACTGCTCCATTGCCCATGCTGCCCACACAAATTCTGTGGATAAGCCTTTTATACCTCACCCAACGACAAGATAAGTCCTGTGGGCAGGGTTTGGTGCTCAGGGCTCTGGGTTTCTGTTTCCACAGCACATCCTGGCCCATGGGAAGGAGCTCCATCCCTGTGCTGGCCACAGCCCCAGTGGTGATGTTCCCATCCCTGCCGTTCCCTACCTGCTCCCCAGCTCTCTGCAGGTCAGAACGCAGCAGGTGCTCCCTGTGCCCCATCTCCTGCAGCTGCCCTGCCTGCTGGGAACAGGCTGCCTTCAGCTCCTCCTCCACCTGCAACGAGAGCTTTGGCATTTCAGAGCACTGTTGGGGCATTTCAACCACTGTTCCCATCAGACAAGTCCAAATGTGCCTTTGGGATACCAGGAGACAGAAACAATCCTATTGCAGGGACTGGGGTTGCAGCATTGATGCTTTGTGGCACTTTTTGTCTGGCTTTGGCCCTTGGGATATTGTCCATCCTTGACTTCCTCACCCAACACCCACACAGGGCACTCTGCCATCTATTTTTCTCTTTCCATCAGGGTCCATGGTGGAGCTCAGGACAGCTGGA
>VWYP01025914.1:339-10756 GCA_013400435.1 Pycnonotus jocosus | reverse complement strand
CACTCCCTTTGTTTTGTACTTTTCTTTGTTTGGCAAACCCAGCTCTGGATCATCCAAGAAGCAGGACCAAAGCAGGCTCTGAGGACTGGTGATATTAATTGTTTTCTTCCTTTGCTTTGCCTGAACAAAACTTGGCTGTCATATTCTACTCTCTACTCTGTGCAAAACTCTGTTGTGAGACTGGGGAACTTGTAGAAGTGTGTTGTGGCTGATTATCCAGCACCTTTGAATAGTGGTGTTGTGGCTTGTAAGCCAGCACCTTTTGAAGAGTTTATTGTGGAACTTGNNNATTGTGGAACTTGATAACTTATTGAAATGTTCTGTACAAAATTAATGTCTTGTTAGCTAACATCTTTTGTGGAAGTATATTGTGAAAATGTAAGGGCTTATTAACCAACACCTTTTTACTCTAAATAGTGTGGTTATTGCCAGAGTTATGGTGACTGTACAATAAAAGCCTGAGAGTTCCCTGACATGTGGTCTGGTGTCTTTGATTTGCCTAATGAGAATTTATAGTGCACATTGTGCCCCATACCCATGGGTCATCACAGAGAGGTCCTGCTGTGGCACCCACTGACTCCTTCAATACTCTGGGGTGGACTCTCTCAGGCTTCATGAACTTATTATGAACATTTAGATGGTACAGCTGGCCCCTTAGGATTTTAGGGCTCACAAATAGAACGTCACTCCTGCAGTTATGGTCCTCCTCCTCACGGCAGCACTAGTACTAGACACTGAGGGGAAAAAAACATTAAAAAATAGTAACAATTTTGTGAGTATTCCTTGCTTTCTGAAGAGTTTGGAGGTGGAGGTGATATTGAGCTTAACCAAAGTACTGAAAATGACCTTTAATTCTGGAGAATCAATACCCCATAAAAATGCTCTATGCCACCCTCTTATTCATAAATCTTCAACTATGTAGCTGTTAGCTTTAATCAACAAAAATGTTACAAATAGATCATCGGCTGCACAGTTTTCCATGGTCTGTACTGGATAAGGGCTGTTAAAATATGCATATTGACTTCAGAGGTATTGTTCTAGGTTTGCCTGGGGTACCATTAATGTTTTTCAGAGTAGCTAATACGAGGCTGACTTTTGGATTTGTGCTGAAACTAGAACTGATAACATAGAGATGGTTTTGCTGTTGCTGAGCAGCACTTGCACAGTATCAAAGCCTTTTCTGATTTTTGTGCTGCCCTGCCAGTGGAGATGTCTAGGGGTGTGTGGGTAGGTGGGAGGAGCTCAGCTGGGGCAGCTGATCCCAGCTGACTGAAGGGATATTCCATATTCCCTACATTAGACTCCACTTAGAGAGGTGGGGAACAAGGAGATGGGATGTGTGGACTGATGGCATTTTTGTTCACAAGTCCTAGTTAGACCTGATGGAGTCCTCCTTTCCTGGGGATGGCTAAAATCCTACCTGCCTGTGGGAAGCAGTGAAATAATTGTTTGTTTTTCTTTGCTTGCGTGTGTGTGTATTTTGTCTCTCTATTAAGCTGTTCTTATCTCAACCCATGAGCTTTCTCACTTTTTCTCTTCTAATTCTCTTCCCAATCCTGCTGGTGGGGATATGAGTGGGTGGAAGCATGGGGCTTAGTTGTGAACTGGGGTTAAACCATGACAGGCATAAATTTAGGTTTCTTTTCATCTTTTTACATGTTTAAAATCTGAGAATTTGCAATCCATGGAGCATACATCATGCAGAACATCACCTGTTTCAGGTTTTGCAGGCACTGAGTTTCTAAGGAAAATTATTATTTGATTTTCCAAAAATAAATAGTATTTTTTCACCTGTGGTTTGGTGCCACAATTGCTCAGTTTTGTTAGCACATAGAGTGCAAACCAATAGTTCTGTAATCAGCTTGAAATTTCTTTTTCTGGAACTGAGCAAATGGTGAGAATTAGAAGTAATGTAATTAGAATGGAAAAATTATTTAGCTAAGCCGAAGTCTTGATGATGATTTTTAGAAACAAGATACATAAGATTTTTGGAGGTTTAGACATTAGTAAATTTAAGGAGACATCTTAGGAGATGAAAGATAGAGTCTTTAATTTGCTAGAAAAAAATTACCTATGATTTTGCTATATATGGCAGAGATGCCAGCAGAATATATGTGGTGTATGTGTGCATTACTATATTTTTGAATATGTATTTTCATATTTCAGTATGTAAAAAAAGAAAGGCATCTGAAATGTCTTAGTCTGGATAATAAATATTGACAGTTTCATTAATGAGAATAAATTTTTCAGACCTAAATGTATTTACAGTTTCTATCTAAGGCTTGACCTCTTCATTTTTAAATTTTGCACACGCACACCATGCCTCAGGAAGCTAGCTCTATATTAAAAAAAAAAAAAAAAAAAAAAGCCAGTGAAAACTGTAGAAGAAGGTAGCAATGTAGTGGGTTATCTATTTGCCACACTTGCCTGCAAGCGCAGTACTATTTAGCAGTGAGCACATTTGCTGCAGTTATTCACAGGCTGTAGCAGTGATTTCATTAACTAAAACATTAGAGCTAAATTACATCTGTCCCATATGGTGTAGTGAGGGCAGGGAGAGCTTATGCAGGAGGACTGCATTTGTAACAGCATACCTTTGCTAAGGGCAACTTTAATTTGGCTTTCAGCATTCAGATACACCAGGTCTGGGAGCTTATAAATACCACTGTTTTCATGACCATGCTCAGCTCTCACTGCAATATTCAGGTTTACACAGCTGCATTTCAGTGGTCTCTCTTTAAACTAACAGCTAATCATGTGTCTTCTTTCTCTGTCTTCTGCACTAGTATGACACTGATACATAAAATACCCTTTTCTCCAAATTGTGGCTTGTTATGTGGGTTGAAGCAGATGATGTAGTTAATTCTTCACTGAATTTTATTATTTATTTTTTAGATTTCTTATTAAATGCTCTGCAACATCAAAAACTATTTTATGAATCAGAAAGGAACAGAGTTAATGAACGTCAAACATTATTTTGCTAGATTCCCCAAAATTTAGGCAATTCATAGTAATTTTCTATAGCTGCCTGTGGAAACTTGAAAACATTTAAAAAACACAGTTTTAAAAGTTGTTCAGTGATTTAATTCCAAGCTTATGTTTCAAAGCAAAATTTTACTTTCTCTCTGTTTTTTGCATTTTTTCCAGTGGAACTGCTTGCAAGGTTAGGTTTATCTCCTGTATCTACTGAAGAAGGATCTTGCGTAAAGGAATTTGTGATGATAAAAGAAAACTAAATGGTCTAATTTAATTTTATTTCATTGATAACTTCTCTTTCTTTACATGAAAATGAAGATTTGAAGAAACAAATGACAAAGGATTTGGAGATTTTAAATGGGAATGAAAAATTAATTTGTAAATGAACAATTAAAAAGATATATAGAAGTGTCAAATTATGTCATGATGAACATCCTTTATGAGTTTTTTGTATCAGTCCAGTTGGAAAATTTCTTCAATTGCTTTTGGATACAAAGGCTGCCTGCTTTTTCCTATGGGCCCGGAGAGCCCATATTTCCCATCTTTAGTTCATATTTCACCTATAAAGTCTGGTCACTACACTATTTCATCAGTTGTTTATGCTGCTGAAAAACCTGTATTGCCACTACAACTTGAATTTAATTTTGACTGTATTAAAAATTTCTAGTTGGAAGGCTGGAGAAACCTTATAAGTTTTGAAAATTAATTTAAGAGGATCATACAAAGCCCAGACTTACCTGTTCTTAGAAGTCTTGACATCACACAATCAAAGTGGGAAATCTTTTCTCACCTTGTAAAAGTCAAAGGCATCCTCTGCATTTTTATTATTCCGTTGCAATCCAAATATTATTTTTCCATTCTCTAACTCTTTCTCATCACTGTGTGATCAAACCATTGCCTGGAAAGAAAAGGTTAGATTTACCAATCAAAGTTTGCTAGCAGAGCTCAAAATAATTGAACCCTCAGGAGAAGCAAGCCTTGTGTATTTTATTTTGTTGTTGTTGTTTCAATATCTCCATAAAAAGCCATTTCAATATGTTTGGTTCTGTGGCAGGAGATTTTATGAAGTGTTTATCCTTTTCATGGTTGCAAAAAGCAAGGCTGATATATCTATTGCTATATCTGTATCAATATCAATATCTATATCTACATCTCATCTACATCTATATCTGCCTATATATCTATCTATGTATATATGTGTTAGCTGATTTAGTGTCAACAAAAATTTTTCACAGAATCTCAAATCTCTTAGCATGCAAACAAAATTTTTCAGGCTTGGTCAAAACAATCCTTGGTTGTGTGTTTTAATGGGATTCTGTCCAGAATCTAATTCTGATATCTAAGAAAGAAAAGAAAGTACCTTTGACAACAAAGTGGCCATCTATGATTTTTAGTCATGCAGTCTTCTGCTAGAGCATGTCCAGTGGATTTCCAATGTTGCTATGGTAATGGTTATGATTACTAAATGTGCTACAGGACCACATCTTTTGACATAGATGTTTTAAGTTTAACTTTCTCTAAAATTCTGTTGAGGATTAAAAAAAAAAAAAGCCACAAGAAGGTGTATAATTAGATCCTTCATAGCTCTGTGAATGAGGATACTGCTAACTGTTCTGCACATTTTCCTGAGATTTTTAAGTCATGGCGGACACCATTACTGAGTTTACATCATACAGAAGAAAGCACAGCCACCTGTAACAATTGCAGTCTTATGCACAAAAATATCAAGATCTGAAAACTGTTAATAAATTAACAATCTAAGGTTACACTATCATAAACCCTACTAAATTATATTTATTGTATATATATATGTGTGTATATATATATATAGTATAGATTTATTGTGGAACACACAGCTCCTAGCCAAGGGATTGGAGTTCACCAGCTTCCCTTTTCAAAAAATCTGCCAGGGCACAATGTTAAACTTGACCTTGGGCCCCTAGAAGAAATTATTCTTTTTGGTTCACAAAATTCCCAATTTGAAATTGAACTTGAAGATTAATAGAGCACCACTCAAATCACACCTTAAATTTCCCAGGATTTGGAATTTCTCTGTCTCAGCTCTCCCTGTGGACACAGCTCTTACCCAGCATGTGAGTCACTTCCTCTTAAAAATAATATTCTTATGGCTTAAATGTTTTAATTAGAAGTTTATCTGATATTGACTTTTACGTACAAGGACCATTTGTTTGCTTCTTGTATGTTTTCCAGTTGGAATAGTTTCTCATTAAGCCATATGTCAGCTTTTTTCCCACTCAGTGTCACACTCCCTTTGGTTGTCACAGGGAAGCTGGAATTTGATGAGCTGTTTAGCCCCAGTCAGAGGGATCTGCAGCATAGCATCGAGTTTGGCTCTGCAACAAGTCAGTACCATCCATACTGAACTTTGGGAGAAGCAAACACATTGATATACTCCTGTGTCCAATGGATTTTAGAGCTACTTCAGTTCTTTATGTACATTTGAAATTTTTTAGGATATATGCTAATATAAATAATGGTGCATTACAAGATAAAGAACATTGTCAGATGAGGGCCTAATGTTGCAAGCTTTTTTTTTGCTTCCAACATCCATGAACATTTTTTTTAATTAAAATAGTATTTTGTTCAATTTTTACATTTCACTTAAAAATCTTGAAATTGGTTTTTCAGGTGTCAAGTGCCGTCTGTTTGCCAGTGTCACTTTGGCTGTAGAGAAGAAAAGCTGACAAAAATAACTCCTCCAATCAACAAAAAATTGTAAAAGAGTATCTGATGAAAAAGTACCTCACATGTCCTGACTCATTCTTTTTCTGATAATACATTCCTTCTTAGGTTCTATTTGTTAAAAGAATTTTCAGTGAATGGATAGACATTTGATAAAAGTATATTGAAAAGAAAGTCCTCTTTCAGGGTGAATTATATAAAGTCTTCTTTCAAAGTGAGTTATATAAACCTCTTTTTAAAATTTCATGAAAATATAAAATATAGACGATTCTTTAAACAGTAATGCTGTGGTTCTCTTAAAAAATAAAATATTCTTAATTTTTTTTCCAAATTTAAATAAATCTGAAATACACAGCTAGATTCATTATCAAAGCATTAATCTCCCTAATGAAAAAAATTATTCCTGGTTGCTATTAAATCCATTATTGTTGAATGTAGAAGACAAACTCAGTTCATCTAAGAAGATATTTTTGCAGTTTATTTCAGAATTTGCTTTGAAACTTGCACTGGCCACATTAAGTCTTGTAGAGAGGATTTTTTAATGCTTTAAATGTGGTTTTGAGGAAATATTGTTTCAAATAGAAAACACAGTGAATTTTTTTATGACAGGATTTGTTGCCATAAAATTTCCTAACAATTTTTTGATGGATACCATGCCAGTAGCCAGCAGTTTATTTGTGGTGGGGATTATGCATTCATACAGAGCTGAGATTCTTACTGTGGCCATTCATTGCATAAGTTAGACCAGTGTTTTGAAGAATATGTTACATAAAATGGTTTATAGAAAATTCACCAGAGATGGAGTTCTTCTTTTAATATAACAACAATACTCTCTGGTGATATTTAATATAACAACGATCCGCTGATATTCTGGAAAAAGACTGCTCATCTTTAATGCTTGATAAGGTGCAATGCGATCCACTGTGTGATAGAAACTAACAGAATGGTCAGTTCCACTGCTTCACCAGACCCAGTTTTGAGAACTGTAGATCTTGTAATGCTGTACAGTTTGTTCCACAGAAGAATCTCCATTCATGTCTCAAAAAAAATAAATCCTTCTTTAATACTCAAAATCCTGCATTATGTTGTATCATGGTAGTAGCCTGGGACACAGGGGAAGAAAAGGAAGAAAGTCAATGTAAGTGTTTTAACTCTTCTTCTCTGTGTGTACGAGTGTGTGTGTACCAGAAATGGTGTCTCTGTTTTCTTTGGGAGGCCTTCACAATGAGTTCCACAGGAAGAAAATGAAGAGTTTTAAAAAATTTATAGTTCAATGTTTATGTGTCCTCTTTTTCCTTCATATTTTTGCTTGTTTTTGCAGATCAGTCACATTTGGAAGTTTCTAGATGAATCAAGTTGTAAAAATATTGCAAAAAATGTTTCCAACATGCCTACTCCCTACTCCCTTAAAAAGCCAGGATAAACACATCCCTAATGAGATTTCAATACTTATTTCTACAGAGCATTAATTCCTGACTTCATATATGGTAGCCATTGAAGGATTTTTTTCTGATTTGACAGCTGAGAACTTGAACTATCTTACTGCAGTTGCTGCTGTCTGGCACATGGACTAACAGGGGCTGAGATTATGAAACACAAATGTGCCTTTTCTCTTTGAACAGTGTAAAAATGGGTGGTTATATAATAATAATAATAATAAAAAATACACAAACACTTGAAAAAGGTGTTTTTATTAACTTGCCTAGACTTTAAAAGCATGTCATTGAGTAACTAAGTTAAAGTGTCAACTAACTCACACACTTACTGAAGACAGCTGTAGGTAATATTCTAATTTGACATATCCAGATAAACACTATAGGAAATCCTTTGTTTTCCTTAGTATTCTTATTACTAAAGAAGCTGCAGGCTAGAAATGATGAAGTAGACATATAATAAATGATGGTATCACTCTGATCTGCTGAAAAATATCAATACGTGACTACCTCTGTCAAAATTTCTAAACCATTAAATATTTCCCATGCATTAGGGAAAGAAACATACTGATGAAAAATAATTGTCTCTTGTTTTTCAGAAACAAGAAAGCCAAAAAAGATGCCAAATTCTCTTATCTTCAGGCTTAAAAGAACTGGGAAGAGTAATACTTTGACTTTAGGTGCCATATACCCGGAGCATAATCCTTTTTATTTCACTGCATAAGATATATGCCATGGTTACCTCATTGCTTTCCACAATATATTTTCCCAGTTTCCATCTTCTGTGCTATTTCTATCATAATTGGTTATTTACAAGCTCAGTACACTTTTGTTTTAGAAATGCTTGATTCTTCTGCATTTAAGAATTTCCCTGTAACCATGGAGGGAAAAAAAGATAAAAACTAAAACACCTCCACATTCACCTCAAGAAAAGGAAGGCTGCAAGATGCATTGAAAAGACAGCTGCTGCAGGATTTCAATGGCAATACATAGTATAATTGAGGTTTAAGCCTGAAGAAATTAATATAAAAATAGGCTAGGGTAAAGGCATGTTTGGGACTACCAGAAAAAGCATTATTGAAGTTTTCTCACTACTTCTATTACTGAGATTTAAAAGATAATCATAGGATCACAAAATGGCGTGGGATTAAGGATCATCTACCTTAAAGACAAACTAGCTCCAACCCAGCTGCCCCAGTTCCACTAGACCAAGTCGCTCAGAGCCCTATCCAATGTGGCTTTGAACACTTCCAGAAACAGGGCATCCACAACTCTGGACAACTTGTGTCCTTGCCTCATCACTCCCACAGTAAAGAATTTCTTTCTAACATCTAGTCTAAGCCTACTCTCTTTTAGCTTGAAGCCATTTCCCCCCGTCCTCTTTGCATGCTCTTGTATATAGTCTCTGCCCTTCTTTCTTGAAGAGGACTTGGAAAGAAGGAGCAACTTCCAGCCTCTGGAGGTGGCTTCTCTCAAGTGTAAGGGCAAGATATGCATTTAAGGACGATCTTGTGAACTCTTCAGGGAAGTAGACCATTGCAGAAGAATGTATCCAGTATCTCCACTTGAGAGAATCGGAAGTGCTGTAAATTATCTACAGTAATCTAAAAAGTAACAGGGTCTGTAAGACCCGGGGAATGCCCCTTCCACAAGGGCCGTGCTGAGAAAAGTGGTTAACAAAATAACAACTATGTCTCCAACAGCCAAGAAAAAGGAAATACGAGTTTTTTAGGCCTTGTGGGGCTCTGGAAAATGCATTCTGAATGGCTATAACCATCTTGTGGTCTCCCATCTATCGAATTACCTGGAAGAAGAATCACTTCAAGTATGGCACTGGAGTAACAACAGGCCTTTGAGCAGATCAAAAAGGAATCAACTTCTTGCAGTAGTTTGTGGGCCTGTTCAGGTGTGCAAAGTATACACTACACTGCATCTGGGGAATGGGATCTCCCCTGGAGCCTCTGGCAAAGAATGTTAGGGGAAACCTGAGGTAGACCACTAGGGTTTTGAAGCTGGAGGTATTGAGGATCAGAAGCCCACTATATTCCAACCATAAAAGAAAAGATTAGGAGGCTTTGAAGGGGTTTGAGCCTCAGAAGTTGTTAAGACAGAAGTGTGTCTCCTCTTGGCACCATGAGTGCCTGTGCTACACTGGATTTTCAAAGGAGATATCCCCTCAATTCATCATGCAACCAGTGCTACATGGAGTAAATGGGTAACACTGACTACACAATGAACCTGAATGGGAAAACACATTTTCCCAGGAATCCTGAAAGAGCTTATGGATTGGCCAGAAGACAGAAATTTTGAATCATTGCCTGAGAAGGTGACTCACACCCAAGAAGCACAGAATATACTGAGTTAGCAGAAAATTAAAGAGGCTGTGCTGTATTTATTGATGATTCCTGCCATGTGATGGGAAATGACCAGAGATGGAGAGCTTCTGTGTGGAGTCCCTCATGATGAGTCCTTGAGGCTGCTGAAGGAGAAGGCAACTTAAGTCAATTTGCAGAAGTGGAAGGCATCCAACTAGCCCTAGAGACTGCTGAATGAGAACAGTGACCTACACTCTATATCCACTCCTGGATGGGGCTAATGCCCTGTGGGGGTGGCTGCAGCTATGGAAGAAGACCACCTGGTGACACAGGGGCAAATATATGTGAGCTGCTGCAATGTGTCAGGAAATCACTGTATGGGTAGAGAACATGAGTCTGAACATAAATCATGAAGATGTTCCTGTGCCTAAAAGTTGTGCCACTGAACAACAGAACAAGCAGCAGGTAGATAAGATTGCTAAGAATAAAATATCTCAGGTAGACCTAGACTAGAAGGGAAAGGGTGAGCTATTTCTAGCTCAGTGGACCCATGAAACATCAGGGGTGCAACATACAGATGGGCTTTAATTGAGGGGTGGACCTTACCATGACATAGGTTTTTCATGAATGTGAAACATGCTGCAATCAAGCCAGCCATGTGACTAAAATCTCCTTGGAACAGAGGGCAGTAGGTGGGTTTCTGACAAGGTGAGGCCTGGCAAATTGGCTACATTGGGCCACTGCCATCAACACCATTTTTCTTGTAGCCTCCCTTCAGTTACGGGAAGGCTGCAATTAGGTCACCTCAAAGCTTTCTTTTTTCCTAGGCTGAACAATGACAATACTCCTAGCCTTTCTACATAGAGAGATGCTCTATACCTCTAAAAAACTTAATGTCTCTCTTCTGAACTTACTAAAACAGGTCAATGGTGGGGTCTCACCACAGCAGAGCAGATGGGCAGAATCCCCTCCCTTGCCCTGCTGACCATA
>VWYP01025907.1:5166-19401 GCA_013400435.1 Pycnonotus jocosus | reverse complement strand
AGTCTGCTTCAGCCTTGCCATGTGGGCACAAAGATGGAAGTGTTGGTGGAAAAAATCCAGTTGTAACAGGTTTTCTGGTGTAAATGGTTGGTGTGTTCAACAGAGGGAGGGCAGAATTATTCCAAAACATCACAACTTGTGTGCAGCAACAACATCTGACTGACAAGGTGACATTGTGGTGGAGCCAGTGCATGTATGTGTCTGTTGAACAGTATTGAGAGAAACTCAATTTTCTGCTGGTTCTTCACTCTGTGAACATTTCATTAATTGGGAACTAGACCTCAATAAAGCTTTCCATAAAGATTCTGGTTATTAATGCAAAGAGAGCAGAGGAATGTTTTGTTAGAGACTTGCAGTGGGCTGTGTGAACAGTTTGTACTTCTGAGCAAAGAGGTGGTAATTACAATTAAGAGAGACCTAAATGCACAAGGAATTAAGGACAGAGTGTGCCTATATGGGGATTTCTAGGATTTGCTTCTTAGTTCTGTTTTCCAAGTAGTGCTTTCACCAACACATCCATTCCTTTGCCAGTTTGAGGAGGCAGGAACACAAATTATTAGATAAATTCTTCCCTGGGAGGGCGGTGAGGCAAAGGGAGAAGCTGTGACTGCACCTCCCTGGAAGTGTCCAAGGCCAGCTTTGCCTGCTGCCTTTGTGGTGCTGGGATCAGCTCTGCTGTGCCTCAGGAGGGTTTGGTGTTGGTTACTGCCCTGCCCTGAATTCCTTGTGCTCTCTGCAGGTGGTGATCACCAGGCTAAAGCTGGACAAGGACCGCAAGAAGATCTTGGAGCGGAAAGCCAAGTCCCGCCAGGTGGGCAAGGAGAAGGGCAAGTACAAGGAGGAGACAATCGAGAAGATGCAAGAGTAGATGGTTTCCTGATTGATACAATTAAAAAACTGCTAAAATTTTACCTGTTGTGTGTCTTCTTTGAAAAATCTTCATGTGTCCTGCTCAGCATTTAAATATTCCTTCTTGTATTTTGACTTTGTAAAAAATACATTAAATTAAAAAGTTCTTTGTACCTGTTTTTACTGTTAAGGAATGATTCAACCAACCTCAAAAAGCAGTGCAATCTTGAAACATCCATCTTAACAGTCATTGTATTTCTGTCTTTTTAGATGTGTCCATGGTTTTTCTAATATTAACTTGTTAATTCTGTGCACTGTATAATTAATTCAGGTCTTATATTAATGGCAGATCTTGATGACAAAGAGGTCTGTGACCAGTGCTCAAGAGGCAGAGCTGACTGGTTTGGGAAGGGATGGAGTGCAGCAATTTCAGTGCTGTTGGTGCCATTCTGGATGAATTTTCTGAGAGGAGATCTTTCCTGGCACTTTGTACCTCCATAATTGAGAGCTGCTGCAGCGTGGTGAAAACAGCCCTGCAGTTAAGTGAATTTACTGGCTCAGTGAATGGGCCTCTAATTGCTGGTACTGAGGGAAAGAAATTCATCTGTCTGAACAATAGAATCTAAAAAGGATGCTGGCAGTTGAGGAAAATTGCATTTCAGAAGCCATTCATTGCTGTGACAGTGAAGCTGTGTTAGGTGGACTGAGTGGGTTTCTCTCTTGAAGGCTCAGAGGTTTTGTCCCTCCAGCTCGTGCTGCTTAATATGAAATTTCCTCTTGTGTGGGTGTTTGAGGAATTCTGTGAGGTTTGTTCATTACCGGGACATTTCCACGTGCGGAGTTGCTCTGTGGGATCGTGTCCTGCACCCCCAATTCCCTGAGGAGCTCAGACCCAGCCCTTACCCGGCAGGAGCTCCGTGTTCCTTGACCCGGCAGCGGGATGGGGATGGGGAACCGGGCCGAGCCGGCGATCCCATTCCAGCCCCGTTCCCATCCCAGCCCCGCTCCCATTGCACGTGCACTGCGCGCTCCCGCGGCCCCGTCACTCCCTCTCCGCGCGCTCCCGCCGGCCCCGGTGACGTCAAAGGCGCTGATTGGGGGGCGCCGGGCGAGGCGTGGAGGGAGGCTCCGCCCCCGCGCCCCTCAGAGCGCGGCCATGGCGTACGGCGGCCTGGCGGTGCCCATCATCGTCATGAGCGTGTTCTGGGGGCTGGTCGGCGGCGTCCTGCCCTGGCTGATACCCAAGGGGCCGAACCGCGGGTGAGTGACCGGAGGGCGGTGGCGGGCACCGGGAACCTTCCCTTCCGTCCCCCGCGGGTGTGGGGGGAAGCCCCGGCGGAGGCGGCCCCGGAGCGCCCTGAAGCGCCCCGAGGTTGCCCGGGCCCGGGGCCGCCGCAGCCCCGCGNAACCATTCTGTGAAACCTCTGCAGACAGAACGTCCTGTGCCAAGGTGGTTCATTGTCAGGCGGTATTTGAGCAACAACTTCCTCTTTCTTTCCTTACTTGACCTTTCCGAACTTATTCCACCGTCCTCTGCTTTCACACTGGGTGGGACTGGAAAGGCTGCAGTAGTGGATTTCAGTTCTGGGTTAAATGTGTGCTGGTGCCCTTGCAGCTGAGGACAGCAGCAGGGCTTCTGAGCTGAGGTTTTTCCTGCAGTGCTTGTGGCTGCTCAGATTAAAAAACAGACAAGTTTTTGTCTTTCTCTTTTCTCTAGGAGATAATGGCTTCTTAATCTCTCTTCCTCTCTCTGACACTCCCTCTACTCCACAGGTACCAACTATCTTTTCTCTCAGTTCTTTATCTAAACCCTCAATATTCCTCAAGCTCTGATATTTCCTGCCTCACTTCCAAACCTGATGTGTTTTATGCCTGGAAACGTGCCTGTCCTCAGAAATACCTTGGAAAAAATGGTTTCCAGGCATGGAAATGTGGGAATTCTGTGCCTCATCAGCGGAAGTTACTGAGCTACCATGAGGTTTTGTTACTCAGTTGGGGTAGGAAATACATAGATGGAAAGGTCTTTTTATAATTTAAAAAGAAAAGAACCACTCCACTTTGCCACTGAGCTCCATGAGCTACTGTTAGAAAACCTCATTTCCCCCCCTCCCATTTCAAACTCATCTCTGTGTGTGTAGCTGCAGTTTTACCATTTTCAATGTCAAGAGCTTGGTTCTTCCTTCTTTTCAGCTTTCCAGTGGTTTCTGACACATGTGTTTCACCAGGAAAGGAAAATTTCACACTACAGCTTTGAGGTTTTATTTTGTATTCAGTTTGTAGACCCCTCATTCGTTATATAAAATTAAAAGTGACAATTTGACACTAAAATTTTCTTCAAGTAGAATTCTGCAAACGGAGAAAGCGTTTGTTGTGTGCATCCAGCCTCGGTGGCTCACTAATGTGAAGGACACTGCATCAGATTTTGCTGCTGTTCGCAGTGATTTTGTTAAATCCAGCTGTAAACTGTTTGGCAGAGCTGTGTCAGTCCTGCAGATCTGAGCCTCTGCAGTTTACTCAGCTGGAAGAAGCCAGAACGTTCATGTTGAGTCATCTTTCATATGATCAAAGTTAAACTTGTCCTTGTTTGCTGTGGGGTTTTTTCTCTGTGGCTCTTGTGGTCAGTCACAACACCACACCTGATCACGTTTCTCCTTCCTCTTGGCAGAGTTATCAACACCATGCTGGTGACCTGTGCTGTTTGCTGCTACCTGTTGTAAGTACAAATAATGTCCTGCCCCTTAAGCGAGGCCCGCCCCTGTTGTACTCACCAGTTCCTTTTTTATAGCCTCAGAACAGTTAGGAGCTTTTTGAATGTGTCACAGAGGTTTAGACACATTCTGTGACAGCTCTTGGAATTCTGAGTTCTGAAGATCTTCAGTGTGCTGAAGAGACTTTCCCATTGCAAAACAGTGAATTAAAATGAACCTGAATTCTTCTTGTTGTCCTCTGACACATAACTGTGAACTGTCCTCTGCATGGGCTTGCTATTCCTCCTCTCCAGTTCACTGCCTCATTTGCTCACAAGTATCATGATACTTGGTCAATTCTAAGGTTTTCCTGATTCTTGGGCTTTTTTTTTTTTTCCATTTTTCCTTCCCACTTTATATTTAATTCTGAGGTAATACTAATTCAAACCCACTGAACAGTTTTGCTTTTAGATTCCTTGAATATATTCTCAAAATCTAGTTGAGTGGTGGGTGGAAAAGCTGCTGAATGGTGTTTTTTTTAGGGAGACTTGGATATATTAAAATCATTTCTGTTTAAATGTACAGTGTATTTTGAGGCTGCCTCCTTTCTGTAGGAGATTTAGTAGCAATAACAAAGTGACTTGTTGAGAACTCTTCATATAATGTTTTATTACCAGGATTTAAGCCAGCTGTAGCTGGAGGCTGCAAGACAAATCTTGCTTGTGTTTGTCTCTCTTTTTAAAGACTGTAAACCCTTGTAAAAAAAAAAAACAGACTGCAGAAATAACTAACTCTGAAAGAATTTGTTATGGAGAGTAAAATGGTAAAATTCTGGTTGATCTTAAGGGTTAACTTGTTATAAAAATTATTTGGAGTTCCATTCAAACCTGAGTAGTATTTGTACTTTCTTGAACTATTTATGCTATTCAAAGGAATTTAATATGAATATTTAGAGAAATGCATCTCAGTGTTGATATGTCCAAGGAGAGGCCTGCTGGGTTAGACTGTGGTACAACTTGTACAGGTTTGGTTTAGCTTAATAATGTGATATTCAGGGTTATTATCAGTTTATACTCCAGAAAAGTTATTTCTATTTGGAGCATTTGATATGTGAACTCCTAAGGATTCACTCTTGCTTAACTGTAAAAGTCCAGCAAACTCGGGTCTGTTTTGTATCCACAGAAGTTTTTAAATTTAAGTTTTGCTGAGTGGATATAGAAATTTGAGAATTTGTGCAAGCAGCTTGAATTTGGGAATCTCAATGCTATGAAGGTCTCCTTGCCCTGCACATGAAGTTTGTAGCAGCCCAGTCTCATAACAAGTCCCAAAATTTTGGCTAAGAAAGGGAAACTTTTTTGGTGATTTTTACTGGGTTGCTGCACTTATGTTACACTAAGTTGGGTGGGTTTTAATTAGGAGGAAGGTTGAGCTTTGTTTTGGTTTTGTTTAAATTTAAAGTTCTCACTTTTTTTCCTACAGAAATAATGTCCCACTCTTCTAAAAACCTTGAGGCTTAGGGTTTGGTGTCTTTATTGTATGAAGGAAAGTTCTCCTTGAAGTAGAGGCTGTGTGGCATCTGCAGCATCCTCTAGATTATGATGTGAAATGTATTTGTTGTAGAATTTCTTAACTTTGGGCTGAATTCTGTGAACTCTTCAAATGTACAATAGTATTTGAATATATTATAAAGGTTACTGTCATTAATGTGTTATAAACTGCTCTTGCATGTCCAGGGGTTCTTTGGCAATTTTGTGGGCTTTAACTTGTTTTCTGAATTTCCTTTGGCTTTATCCAGTTATACTTAAAAAGGCAAAATCTCAGGATGTTTTCAACCTTCGGTAGTTGTACCCAACCACATAAATTGCATTTGTAGTGTCTGCTTGCCAAAATGCAACAAAAAGCAGATTTTTCTCCTCATGTTCCAAGACAGAACTTGCCTCATCACACAGTCTTTCTTTTTTTATTTGCTCATTTATTCTGTATAAAATTGTAGAACAGCCCTGGTTGGAAAGGACCTCAAAAGATCTGGTCCAACTTTTTTTCCCTCTGTTTTATTCAAACATATGGAAGTTTATTGTTCCAGTATCCTGTATTTTCCTTTTGGGGGAGGAGGCACTGAAAACATTTAAGACCTTAATTTTGAGTGATTAAAGAAAGAGATTAATTGTTCATACCAGTCTTGAAGGAAGCCCAAGGAATTGTTCCTGAGGATTCCTCATTGGATATGCCAGGATTCAAATAATTTCTGCTGTGCCCTTAGCAGGTGGGTGGTTCTTCTCTGTGGAGCTGTTTAGTCTCTGCCAGACCTGCTTTTATACTCTCTGAGTTACCTTTCCAGTTGAAAGTAGGGAATAAACAATTTCCTGTCTTCATTAAACGCTCCTTGATTGACAAATTGATTTTCACTGAACTGAGTTCGAAGTCAATCACGTTTCAACTTAAAGCTGTTCCATCTGTATTTAGATTTAACAGTGATAATTTTGAATAACCATATTGATTACATGGGATTCATTTGGATGTTCTGTGGAAGATATTTGCATCTAATTTGTGTACAGATCCTGCACCCAGCAGCCTTCTGAAGAATAAACCATTCCCAGGAACCTCATAAAATCTAAGGCAAAGTCTAAGGAGTTCTTGCTGCAGAAATTAGAAGTTACACCATATTGTGAGGTCCTGTCAGGGTCTAAATCTCTTTTGCTGTGCACAGAGCCGTTCCTGAACAGTGTCATCATGTCCTAACAGAGGACAGGGTGCTTGGAAAATTGTATTATCTGCTACTGATTCTAAAAGGATTAAAATATGGATGCCCAAATTGACATTTAAACAGAGATAGCAGGACCTTAATTTGTAACACGAGCACAGACAGATGGCAGTTGTGGTGGGAAGACCTTTTAAAAAATCTCTCTGGTACAACAGAAGGGACTTTAATTTCCTTGTCTGAGCTGGATAATTAACAGTAACTGTTCTAAGTGGGATCTGTTAGAATTTAAGGGCCTGTGGGTGGCTCGAATGCCATACCTGCTTTTAGCAGCTCTGGAACATTGCATCTTGGATACAGAGGTTTGTTTTACTCTGAATGCTGCGTTTTGCTGTGTGTTGTCACGCCTGATTGTTGTATAAAGCAGCATCACTTAAGCAAAACACGGGAAGAGCTTTTTCATGACTTACCTTGAATGCGAGGCAGTTGCAGCCTGACAACTGCTTTAAATTCCTCATCCCTCGCAGAGCAGGGAGGAGGAATGTGCTGCTGCCCTAATGCCACCCTGGCTCCGAGCTCGGGTATCCAGCACGGCCCCAACAAATGCCTTTTGAAACCTCCACGCTGCTTTTCCCAACGCCTGCTTGCACAGCTCGAGATTCTGAATGTGCTCCCAGCTCGTTTAATTCACAGCCATGCTGGGCCTGAGCTCGGGGAGCAGCGAGAGGTGAGAGATTCGTGCACGGAGTTCCTTCCTGCTCTGCAGTGACAAAAGGAATAATGTGCTTTAACAGGCTTTTAGTGTTCTACCCTCCTCCCACTTGTGTTACTTCAGGATGCTGGAGGCAGATGGCTCAGTGCTCTTTGGATCTGTCTGTTGGATCTGAAAAATTAGCCCTCACAAAAGAAATTCCGTGATCATTTTAAGAGCTCATTTGCTTTTCCCTTAAGTAGATGCAACACCGTGGTCTCAAAATACATTGTTGTCTCTGCTTTGGACAGCAAAGTAGAAACGTGGCAACCTAAAGGTTTTTGGCTGCTCTCAGTGGTGTCTTGCTGATGTTTTAATTCCTTTGTAGAGCCTGCTACGTGTTCCAAGGCTTGTGTGACTGATGGGCTGCTGCAGGCTCGGCTCCTTGTTTTAGCTGGAGTTCTACCCCGTGCAAAACTGAAAGGGGTATTGCAAAGAAATATTGGTAAATTTGCAGAGGATTGATGTGTTTTCTTTAAGTTTGACCCACATCTTTTGCCCGTGGCTGTTGCAGGCGTTTTGCAGCCGACCTGCACTTGGTTTGCTGGTCAGAGCATCAAGGTTTGTGTGGAATTTTCCATGACTGCCTAAGCACTCTGATACATTTGTGGCAGCTCCCATTACAAAGCTGCTCTGCTTTTTCTCCTCCTTACAAAGCATTCTAGAAATAGCAGACAGATGAGCCAGTGTGTTCACTAAATGTGTTTATATAGTTAGTATTTAACATAGATTTAAATCCATGGAAGCATCCATTGCTTCTTCTGACTCTTGTAACATTTAAAAAGCAAATATATCTTTTAACAGTGGAATATTTATTTCTGTTTAGCTTTCCTGGATATTTTCCACGAACTACATTCCTCTTGTTCTCAGCTCTGGCCATGGCTTCTGCAGTGTTAGTTTGAGCTCTGCTCCAGCGTCAAGGCTGCTGTGCTGATGATCTGGGATTTGTGTCCATATTGGGGTTGTTCTTATGGGGTTCAGGATTTTTTTGTCCTTTTTTTACCCTTTTGCTTCAGGTCCCTGTTTCTTGACCTCTGCACCAGGTTTAAATTCACTTTTGTTAAGTCTCTGAAAAATATACCACGTCTGCAAGGGCAGGTTGTCATGCACTGAGAAACAAATGAGAGAGAGAGAGAGGATGTTACTCAGAAGTTGTTTAAAGGATGCTTCAGAGGCACTGAAAAAAGGGCTGTCTCTTTTATGTTTCCATCTCCTGAGCCTCCAAATACCTGAGTTTCATGTGTCTCAAAACACTTTCCCGTCAAAAGAGGTGTGAGGGCAATGCTCTCAGGTGGTTTTGTGTTGCTTTCAGTTGAGCAAGACAATATTTCAGTTGCAGATTTGGTGCCATAACTTCACTGCTGCTGTCTGGTCCTTGAGTAGAATTTGTATTTGAATCTAGACCTTCCTAAAATAGCCTTTTCTTCTCTGATAGTCTTCATGTTTGGACAACCTCTCGATTGTCACAAGCTGTCATTTGGCTGATTTGTCTCTGTTGGGTTGGGGGGTTGTCTTGCAGTTGGCTGATTGCAATTCTGGCTCAACTCAACCCTCTCTTTGGGCCGCAGTTAAGCAATGAAACAATTTGGTATCTTCAGTATCACTGGCCTTAAGGATGGCTGTGCTGTGCTGCACTTCATTGACAGGTGAGTATGATCAGATTTATTGATATATTTGGTGTGTTAAAGCTTCAGGAGATATTGAACAGTAATGTGAGCAGTGTGCTCAGCTCTTCTGTAGGAGAAATGTGTCTTTCTGTAGGCTGCAACAAAACATTTTGGATGTTAGTCGTGATTGGATACGTGAAAATCTTGGACTGAATTATTGAAGTTATTTTTCTTTCTATCCTGTTGTGTGGTGCTGTGTTCAGGGGATTGAAAGAGAACAGAACATTACTCCCCCCAAAAGTTTATAGTTGGACTGGGGTGTTTTTTAGTAGCTAACATAAGTGGATTTGCTAATCTTTACCAGTTGTTAAACCTCTCCTCAAGCCTGCTACCGTTTCATCTAAAGCCTGTCCTGATTTCCAAGGCAACACAGTGCTGCCCTCATTCATCTGGGAAGTTGGACTGGGAGCTGCCATTAGAATGTTCTTTATCTCCTGAGCTCACAGCTTGCTGGTTTATTTTGTTTTTAATGACAGCCTGTGTGCAGCTTTAATCCCAGGTGAGCCTCGTGGTTGCTATCTGGGCAGTGCTGCTGGAATGTGGTTCTTGCAGTTCCTGGGCTTTTTGACAGGGCCAGCAAAAAATAAAGTGTTGTATTAAAAGTACCTTAATGCTGTTGGGCTTGTCCAGGAGGGCAGCATTTGGAATTGAGGGTTCAAATGAAGGAAACATGGAAACAAGCAGCCATGATTATAGTTTTTAAGCTGGTAACTGAATAATGAAACATGTTTTGTTTTTTTTCTTGTACAACACGGTCTCAGTTCAGTGCAGCAGGCAGTGACAGTTGCTGTTATAGCTCTGTTAAATGCTTTCTCTGGAGTGTCCTGGCCATTTGCTCCCCAGTTTCAGAGAAGGCTTCCTATGGACTGGGATGTTGTCAGACTGGGCCTCTGTGTGTGTCTGCAGCTCCTTTTAAGCACCAAGCAGGAGCTAAAGGTAGACTTGGCCCTGCTTCAACTCCAGGCCTGTAATTAGCTAAGTCAGTCAAGCAGAATTTCCTAGGAGCATTTTCACTGCTTGGATGCTAACATATAATTAGTTAGCTAAAACAGAGAACAGTGTGTTTTGGTAATGGGCACAAAGATCCCTGAATCCCATAGGATGATTCAGTTGCCTGGGATCTGAAATTGGAGTTATCTGGACATAAAATTTGGGCTTCACGGTCTGCGTGTTGAAAGCAGCAAGGTCAGGCAGGAGGTGAGACACAACCTCTGCGCTCCTGCTAACAGAACCAGACCTTTCCCCTCCTTTTCAGTGAAGGACTTTCCAGAGAGCTGGGGTTAAATTTGTACCAAGGAAGAGGGGGAGCTTGTGTGTTTGAAGATGACTGCAGAGTTTCTGAGGGGCTGTCATTTTTAAACTCATTAATGGAGCTTTTCAGCCCTGCATAGCACGTGCTGTTGTGTTACATGAAGGAGTTTGTTTCAACCTTTCATCTGATTTTATTGGCTTGATTTTAGAATAAAATTAGGGTGGTTGTCTCTGAAAAAGAAAGGTTTAGAAAAGTAAAAGCTTATAATAATCTTCAGATACCTGTTCTTTGTTTCTTGAAATGTGCTGTCACAGGTCACACCACCACAGGGTTGTTTGAGTGCTATTGCAGGGCTGAGGTGCTCCATGTCCTGTCCTTGCTCTTGTGGAGTTTCTGCCTGGACAGGAGCTGTGAGTGAGATTCCATCTGATAAGGGCTGGGATATCTCTCTGACACTGCATGGATTCCCATCAGTGTAGCAACCAGTTATTTCTGGATTTTGAGATGTGCTTTTTCAGCATTCAGGGGACATGTACTATACTTGTTTCTGCCTCCTGTTCCTTTCAGTTGAGGTTTGGGTGGATTAGTACAGAAAATGCAAAGAGAATGAAGTGCTAACTCCCAAAGTGGAAAGATCCTTAAAAATAAGCATGATTAAAGCAAACCTATTTTACTTTACCAACTGAGCAGCCTGAAAATGCTCCAGTGTAGTCCTCATGTTCTGCTGAGGAACTCTGCATATGCTGGCTTGATTGATCTGTGCCAAATTCCACAAGTTTGCTCTGTGTTTTCAGGCAGTCTTCCTCCCATCCAAGGGAGGATTTTAGAGCAATTCAGTTGGTACGTCACCAAGTTAATGGCTTGGATGGCAGCGTGTAAGAGCACACAAAGCTCTGTAGCTGTGGTAAATCTGGGCTGTGGACTCTTCCAAACTGTGATCCAACACTGCCTTTTCTCCTTAGCTTGGTGAATTCACACTCTGTGTTCTCAGAGCAGGAACTGTCTTTGTGCAAGTGGAGAAGGGCTGGCATCCAGCTCACTGGGTGCTGTTAGAGCAGAGAAAACATTTGAGGGAAAGAGTTGTTCTACCAGCTTATAATGTAACTAAAACTGCTTGCAGTCACTTCAGAAACGAAACTGCCAAGAAAACATCCACACAGATGAATTATCTCCAGCTCTTGACCATTGCTCAGTGCGTTTGTGGAATGGAAATAGCTGTGGTTAACAGCCAGGCCTTCAATTAGCAAACTGTCTCCATGGAAGGGAATAATGAAGTTGCCTCTTGCTTTGCAGGTGAAGAAGAGATGAAAAGCTTCACTGACCCAAAGGTGCCCTTTCTGTAGCTGGGTGGATACGAAGCCTGCAGTAATGCCTTAACCTTTCTAATGATCTTCAAGTGGCTTCTTCAAAGTCCTGTGCTTTTTCCTACTATTCCATTTAACAGAGTGCCTAATGCAATTTATACTCCTCTTTGGTACTGTCAATTTTTGACTGTTAACTCCAGATGTGAGGAAAATTTCTATTTTTACGAGTCATGGAATCACATTTCCTGTTCATTTTATCTGTAATAACTCTTTATATTTGCAGGTCTTCACTTATCTGTCATTGTGCTGTTCACCCCTGTTCTGTTTGCACTGGACAAAAATGTGTGCAATAAACTGTGTGAGGAGAGGAGAAACAGTGGTATCACGTACTGATGGCTATTAATTTTGGGGTTTTTTTCAAATTAATTGTATTCTTGAGAAATCTGGCCTTAAATTTCTGGTGCCTGGAAATAAAACGAATCCTCTGCTTGATACAAAATGTTCTCGTGACATGTTTAACTGTTACTTTTCTCTGGATTTAATTGGATACTTGGAGTTGAGCTGAGGATATTTGGATGAGGTGGATAAATTGTAATGAAGTTAAATAGTAAGAATAGATGGGGGATTGTTGTTTGTATTGAGACCTCTGGGGTAGATCTGTAATAGGATTAAATTTGCCATTTAAAACTGCTGAAAGGTGCAGGAATAAGTGAATGCTTGGCTTGAGAGCCTCTTTTCCAGGAACTTCCCATTGTCTGAGGGGACTCGGAGTAACAAAGGTAATGAACGTGGTTAATTTGGATGAAGCCTTTGCAGTGATTTTGTCAGGAGGCTGCTTTAATCCCTGACACATTTGGAGGATATTTATAGGAGCAAAAGGCTTGACTTGAACAGCAAACATTCCAGTTGTTTTGCCCCGTCCCTTGCATGTGGAATTGCAGACCTGGGAAAGCCCGTGGCAACGTAGGCAAGAGGTTCCTGAGGCTCCTCAGTGGCAGCTGAGTCTGTGGGGCTGGGGATGGATCTGGCCAGTTATTTACTGAGGAGCAGCTTCAAAGGATATCAATGCTGCTTCCTGAATTCTTCCTTACCTCCTCTCCAGATAGATTACAATTATTCTTTTTCTTGTTATGCACAAGGACATAACGGAGTGGTTAATATTTGATTTGCTTTTCCCTCTTGGATACCACCATTAAATTCTTTAGTGGGACAGCACTCATTACTACACAGGAAATTCCAAGATCCTGACATGTAACTTGCAGTGATCCAAAACTGGACACTGTGAATTGCAAAAGAGGGAAGGACGTGCCCATTATTACAAATAAGCATAGCAGCTGTTGGGACTGGAATAGTGGATTTTTTTGTCCTATTACCTTCTAAGAGCTGTATTTTACCATGCAAGATATTGTACACCATTATGTTACACAGTCTATACCAAATAATTCCTAGAAAAACTGAAACCAAATGATCATATAAAACCTTAAGGTTGTTGTTTGATTTTTTGAAATGTGTGGAGAATAAAATATGTTGACATTGTATGAGGAAAAGGAGAGAAATACTTCAAGATATCATTGACAGATCTGAGATTTTAAAATATGTTGATCTGCTTGTCATATTAACCTGAAGTGAAATATCCCAAAAGAAAACACTCAGTGGCAACCAGCACTGTTTGTTATGTTACCATTGTCTTTAACAACCTTTCTATTTCAGGTTCTAAGCTATCACTTGCTCTAGAAGAGAGAAGTGAAACAGAATTCCCATGGGGTGTCTCCCTGGTGCTGAATTTAATGGCAAGTGCTGTTCCAAGCCAGGACAAAGATGCTATAAAGCAATTTTCACGTAGATGCTTCCCAGGAAGACATTCCCCTTTTCCAGAGTGGTTAATATTTCCTCCGAAGCAGATGCCACGTGGTAGCATGACTGAAGAAGCTGAAAGAATGATGTTTTGTGTCTGTTCTGCTGGATGTTGCATGGTGGTTGGGGAATGGTCTGCTCCATGTGTGCCAGGAATTAAAACTGCTTGAGATAATTTTTTTTTTTTTTTTTGCGTGACTGCAGGAAATGAGAACAGAGGGATTCAGCCACTAGTGTTTAACATCAGTGCAGGTACCAGAGCATTTATCACACATCCCTCTGTTTTCTGACAGCAGAAGAGAATGCAGAGTGTTCAAGTGTAAAAGAAAGAAGTTTGTGCTTGAAATGGAAAACCTGTGCCCATGTTGAAAGATATTTGGATAAAAAAATGAGGAAGGTGAAGGAAACTGACTGCATAGTCAAGTTGTAAAGACTTTTAAGTCATAAACTCTGGCAATGTGTGTAGAGCGAGAGTTCATGTCAGGGTCATTTCAGATGCTTTTAACTGCTTTTGTTCGTATTTAGGAAATGCACATATCTGCATCTCTGTCCCTCACAAGAAATTGTCCTGGAGGCTTTATAGAAGTTTTACTTTTCCTCTAGTGGAAATGGTGGAAGCATTTTACTCCTGTGAAGGGCTGAGTTATCAGAGGTGGGTGGCTGCTCCCTTGTTTCCAGAATTAAATGTTGTGGACTCTCTGGGGCAAAAACAGAAGAAATGAGGTGAAATGCAGAAACTTCTTTAAAGAACAGAAGACATTCTTTACAAATAGCAAGATAAGAACGGGTAGGTCTAATTTTTATTATGTTTATTAGTAATAATTTCTCCAGTTGCATCTAAAGCAGTGCAGACCAGCCACCTGTCACTGCGAAAGGTGGTAGCTGAAGACAGTAGGAAAAATACAGAACTGCAGGTAGAAGATGGACGGATGAAGAGGGTAAGTGCGTTAGCGGGGCCGCAGAGCAGCAGGGCCGGGCTGTCGGGACCAGAGCCCTACCCACCCGCACCGGCCGCGCCACCGCGCTCTGCCCGCGGGCACCCGCCTCCCCGCCTTAAATACCCACCGCGCGCCGCTCCGCCGTCACGTGATAGAGCCGACCCACCGCCATTGGCTGGCGCGGCCCCCTTCCCTCCGCCTCCCGCGCGCGCCCGCCCCTCGGGCCACGTGAGGG
>VWYP01025900.1:0-20973 GCA_013400435.1 Pycnonotus jocosus | reverse complement strand
GCAGCAGCTCCCCAGGAAAGGGCTTCCCAAACAATTTACAGCTGAGCGCTGAGCACGGAATGCTTATTGTCACTTAATTAAAAGAATTTCATTTTAATGCCTTTTGCCCATTTAGAGCCAATTAATGCAAGGTGCTAAGTGCTCTTAAATCACATTGCAGCCAAGGCGAGCTGAGGCTGATCAGCCGCTCACAGAAGAACCTTTTCTGATTGGATTCTCAGCTGAGCTCCT
Organism: Pycnonotus jocosus; assembly: GCA_013400435.1. Taxonomy (NCBI): domain Eukaryota; kingdom Metazoa; phylum Chordata; class Aves; order Passeriformes; family Pycnonotidae; genus Pycnonotus; species Pycnonotus jocosus. Next base: position 20,742 of record VWYP01025900.1, on the reverse strand, counting down.
GGAGTGCTCTCCCAAGCGCTTTCTTTGGGATGGGGAGTTGGAGAGGAGCAGCGTTGGAGGCTCCCTGTGCCAACAGCACCTGCAGAACGTGGCAGTGCAGCTGCTGTACCCCAAAACACGCAGAAAAAACCTCCAGTGCCACGGGCAGGGACATTTCCACTGTCCCAGGGTGCCCCAAGCCCTGTCCAGCCTGGCCTGGAACATTCCAGGGATCCAGGGGCAGCCACAGCTGCTCTGGGAATCTGTGCCAGGGCCTGCCCACCCTCCCAGCCAGGGATCCCTTCCCAATTTCTGAACAGCACAGCCAAAGCTCTCAGCAGCAAAGGAAAACCCCAAACACCTGGAGAGCCTCAGAACCCCACCCTGGAAGGGGTTTCAGTATCCCCATCCAAACCCACGGGGCTCCACTGGTGTCTGTGCAGACACAGCTGCACCTCCCATGCACCGCTGCAGGAAATGCAAATGCACCGAGGTGCTGGCTGCATGTCACAGGCTGCCTGTCACAGGTTGTGCATGTCACAGGCTGCATGTCACAGGTCACGCATGTCACAGGTCATGCATGTCACAGGTCATGCATGTCACAGGTCACGCATGTCACAGGCTGCATGTCACAGGTCACGCATGTCACAGGCTGCATGTCACAGGTCACACAGGAGGGGCTGGCTGCAGTGACCAGAGCCTGCTCTGAGCAGCACATTCCTGTGTCAGCTCATTCCAGGAGCCCCTGGCTGCAGGAGAGGCTGCAGGAGAGGCTGCAGGAGAGGCTGCAGGAGAGGCTGCAGGAGAGGCTGCAGCTCCCCGTTCCCAGCCCCTCATCCGTGCCTGCAGCGCAGCCTGGAGCTGCTGTGGCTCTGTCAGCAGGGTGAGCCCCAGCAGGGCAGTGCAGGGGGGGTTTTGCTGCCCTGCAGAGCTCTCCTGGCTCCCCCTGCCCAGCAGTTCCCACCTGCTGCTGTCCCTGGGCTCACCCCACCCACAGAGCAGTGCAGGAGCTCACAGGAAAAGGAGCCAGGGAGCAGCAGGAGCAGTGAGGACAAGACACACCCAAAACACATCCCTCTGGTGGTGTCCAGGCCACTGGGTTAAAGAGGGCAGAGTGAGGGACAGAGGTCATCAAATAACTGCAAAAAACTGGAAAGATTCTAAAACCTAAAACAAACTAAAATTCACCAGCAGCTGCATGAACACTGAAAAGGAGATCAGATTCATCACAAACTGCTCATCACTGCCTGTATAGAGGCACAAGAGGTTTGCTGAAGTCCCAAACCCCAGTGTTTTATCATGGAGAACCCTCCCTGACTCCAGCAGGATGCACAGAGCTTGGAGGAAGGCAGCAGTTACTGAAACACCCCCAAAGCCAGCCCGTGCCCTCCCTGGGCACAGCCCCAGCTCTCCCCTGGGCAGCTCGGGGTGACTCTCCCTGGTGCCAGTGCCCAGCTGGGCCCTGATCTGCTCCAACATTTCCTCTGTGACCCCTGCCCTTCCTCTGGAGCAGCTCTGCCTTTGATCTCTCCCGCACAGCTTTGCTTTCATGTGCCACTCGAGGCGAGGAGCCTCCATCCCAACAGGAAAACTCCTCGAGGAGCCTCCATCCCAACAGGAAAACTCCTCGAGGAGCCTCCATCCCAACAGGAAAACTCCTCGCTGGTGCCTGCCTGGATGCATCCCATAATTGCAGGCATCCCAAACCGTGTTATGCTACACGAAATGGCCTTGCCAACCCTCACTGCTGCGTGCAATAATGAATAGCTGGGAGCTGAAACACACCAGAAACCTGGGGCTGAGTGATTCGTGGCTTTGTTTTTAAATTTTAGTTTAAGAGTTAAAAGTTTACTTTAAATTTTTTTAAAAAAACATATTTTTATGTAATTTTTTTAAAAAATTCCCTTTCTAAGTCTTAAGTCGAGGTGCAAGGCTGGTGTTTTCAGCAGGGCAGACTCTGCCTGGCTGGTTATTTGCCTTTTAGGAGGAGAAAAAGCAAGGGAAGCATGAGCAGAAATCTCTAAAAATGGGGTTTGAGGGTAGCAGAGCGGGGCCTTGCCCTGCACACAGCTCACACTGGGGACATGAGCCAGCTCTGCCCCTGCAGCCACAGCTTCCCCTGCTCCAGGGGCAGGGAATGCTCCTCATCCCTCGGAGAGCCCCAATCAATGCACAGAATGAGGCACACTTGGTAAACACCGTGATCACATCAATTGCTATTGTATTTGTAATTACCTTCATTTATCAAATGTGCTGCTGGGGTGATCATAATCATCTCAACACATCCCTGGGAGCCGTGATCCCGAGGTGTGCACACAGCCCCAGCCATGGATCATCTGCCCCGAGCCAGGAATCCACCACACACCTCAAGGGAAAAAAGAGACTCATCCTGGAGATGTTCAAAGATCTGATTTCCACAAAATATCTTCTTCTCCTGCTTGTTAGGCCTCCATAAAAAATAACCTTTAAAACTCCCCCCAACCTGTGCTACCAATGGACAAATGAGAAGAAAAAAACCAACCAAGTGGAAGGGAAAAAAAAGAAAGAGTCAAATCCCTTAATTTTGTCTTTGTAAGTACAGATTTTCTCCCTGGAACACTGACAGCCTGAAACCTTGGTACAACTGCCCAGACAGAGAGGAGAGAACAGGGGAGAGCAAAGAACGTGACTGTAATTAAACCTCAAAGAAATCCCGGAATTGAAGGATCCCTGAGGCTGGAAAAGCATTCCAGGATCATCAGATCCAAGCTGTGCCCATCCCCACCTTGTCCCCAAGTGCCACCTCCAGGTGCCACCTCCAGGGATGGACACTGCAACCCTCCCTGGGCAGCTCCTCCCAATCCCTGAGCCCCCTTTCCATAGGGAAATTCCTGCTGCTGCCCACCCTGAGCTCCCCTGAGGCTGAGGCTGGTTTGTTCTCCCACCCAAATTTCACCTGGGGTGGCAGGAAGCCGCAGCAGACAGACACTGAGAGCACATCCCAGGAACATTTTGGGTGTTCATTGATAACAATCCACTCCGGAAGGATGGGCAGGATAATCTCAGCTGTTGGGATCGATCAGTGAGTTCCAGCTGGGATCAATTCCCCTCCGGAGCAGCCCGGGGTGCATTCCAGCAGTGCTGAGAGCTCTGCACCCTGTGCTTACAGACCCCCCAACACCCACCGCAGGGACCCTCCTTTACCTGGGGCAGGGGAAGCCTTTGGGCTGGCCCAGAACGTGATAAGATGTGTTCAATTACAGCTGGGGTGGGTTGGGTGCACTCCTCAAGAGCTGCAGGGCCCCTTTCCCCGGCAGGAACCGTTCAGCAGCAGCTCTGAAGGATGAGCTTTGTGCCCTGGAGCAGGTTCCGAGTGAGAAATCAGCTCTGGAGGGGCTCACATGGAGCAGGGGGGTCAGGGCAGCACAGACCCCTCTGGCATTGCTGCACAGGCCAGGAGCAGCTCCAGGTCCCCAGGGCCGGACCCAGACCTCACGGTTTGCCTTGTCCAAACTCCCTCTGCAGATCTCTTTTTGTCTCTTTTGGTTCCATGAGTTTTCCAGCCACTCCCATGACCTCCCCTCTCCTCCCTGGTGCGTCTCTCCTGGAGTGGACAAAGCTCAGCTGCTCTGCAGCTCCTGAGAGCAGGCAGATCAACAAACCAGCCCAGCACCCCTGCCCTGGCTGCACCGCGGCTCTTTCCAGTGTCCCAGGGTGCCCCAAGGCCCGTCCAGCCTTGGACACTGCCGGGGATCCAGGGGCAGCCACAGCTGGGATCCTCCGTAGGAGGTTTTCAAAGAGCTAGAGCAGCAGGAAGGGTGCTTTAGGGCATAAATAAAGGGATAAATAAATGGATCAATAAAGGGATCGATAAAGGGATAAATGGATGGATAAATGAATGGATAAATGGATGGATCAATGAAGGGATCAATGAAAGGATCAATAACGGGACAAACCCGGGTTCGGGCGCGCTCCCGGGCGGGGCAGCGGCGGCGCAGTCCCGGCAGTGCCCGGCAGAGGGCGCCAGAGGCGGCACCGCCCGCAGCGGGGACGGGACCGGGATGGGAACACCGGGATAGGGATGGGAACATCGGGATGGGAACATCGGGATGGGAACATCGGGATGGGAACATCGGGATGGGAACATCGGGATGGGAACATCGGGATGGGAACATCGGGATGGGAACATCGGGATGGGAACATCGGGATGGGAACATCGGGATGGGAACATCGGGATGGGAACATCGGGATGGGAACATCGGGATGGGAACATCGGGATGGGAACATCGGGATGGGAACATCGGGATGGGAACATCGGGATGGGAACATCGGGATGGGAACATCGGGATGGGAACATCGGGATGGGAACATCGGGATGGGAACATCGGGATGGGAACATCGGGATGGGAACATCGGGATGGGAACATCGGGATGGGAACATCGGGATGGGAACATCGGGATGGGAACATCGGGATGGGAACATCGGGATGGGAACATCGGGATGGGAACCCTGGGACCCATCAGGAATGGGAATCTCCCTGGGGATTAAGAACCCCCAGGTCTCCAGGGAGAGCTCAGAGCCCCTGGCAGGGCCTGAAGAGGCTCCAGGAGAGCTGGAGAGGGACTGGGGACAAGGGATGGAGGGACAGGACACAGGGAATGGCTGGGCTGGATGGGAGATTGGGAATTGGGAATTCCTGCCTGGAATGGAATTCCCAGAGCAGCTGTGGCTGCCCCTGGATCCCTGGCAGTGCCCAAGGCCAGGCTGGACACTGGAGTTTGCAGCAGCCTGGGACAGTGGGAGGTGTCCCTTCCACGAGGGTGGCACTGGATGAGCTTTTCAATTCCTTCCATCCCAAACCATTCCGTGCCCCTCTGATCCCATGGCCTTACAAACAAGAACAGCAGCACAGCAAATCTGCTCCTCTGCCCTCACTGTGCCAGGGCCACAGGGAGGGACAACCTGGCAGGAGCCCTTGACACCTGCTGGTGTCCCTTGGTCCCTGGCAGAGCTCACCTGCCTGGCCAGAGCGCCCCAATGCCCCCCTCCATCCTACAGCAAGGCACAGCTTTGCCTTTAAATGAGGAAATCAAGCCCAAGCCCGTGTAAATCCATGAAATTCAGATGCTTCAGGCTTGAGATTTATGGCTAAACACCTGTAAATTCTTCTGAGATAGCACAAGGAGCTGGTCCCAAGACAGCCTGATTGTCTCCTGACAGACAAGCACGTTGTTTGCCACTGCAAGAACACTCAATGACATCACAAAGACTCCAGAGTGGAGTTTGCAATAGATGCAGATTGTGTGAGAGAGAAAGAGAGCAATAATTAAACATCTGTGCTGTCCATCCATGAAATCTGACACCAATCAGACACAAATTGCCACAGCCCAATCAGACATGGCCAGGCCTCATGAACGGGGCTTTCAAACCATCTCAGTTCCTGAACGATCCTTCCACAGCAAAACCCTCCCTTTGCCAGGGCACACAGTTCATTAAACATCCCTGGGAGAAGCTAAAATGAACAATGCTAGCCTGCTGCTCTGCCACCAGAGGTGCCAGGGGCTCACCAGGACAGGTGGAGCTGCCTCGCCCTCCTGTGCACCCATCCAAGGAGTTCATCTTGGAAAGGGAAATAATCCCAAAGTGAGAAGCCATAAAACCCAAAGAGTTTCCATGGAGTGTAGGATTTTTAAAAATGTCAAAGAGAAACGCAATAAATACACACTGAGGGAAAATTGTGAGTGGCAAATGAGTAAAGCTTGAGGAACTGGTGTTGGGAAATATTCCTCTGAAGGAAGCAGGGAAAATGCAGCCAGGCTGTGGGTGTGTGGGTGCATCCCACCTGCTCCAGGGACATTGTTTGGGAGCGCTGGAGCCTTTGGTTGTGGGAACCCAAGGAAATGTGCTCACACAGACCAGGGCAAGCTCAGGTGAGGCAGTTACCTGTTCCCTGCCCTGCAGGGATCCTGGGAGCTCCCTCTTGCCCAGGGCATTTAACAACAATTTAATGGGCAGATCAAAACATCCATGGGCTGGAGCAGATCAAATCATCCTCATTCTGGAGCAGATCAAACCATCCTCATTCTGGAGCAGATCAAAACATCCAGGGTCTGGAGCAGATCAAATCATCCTCATTCTGGAGCTCAGAGCTCATCCCTAACTCTGCTGCCCCAGCACTGAGAGGATGGTCACAGCCCCCAGGATGGGGACACACAGACACCTGCAGAGCTGCTGGCACCCACCCAGGTCTGAAATGGGAGAATTCCCTCTCACAGGGGGTTTTTAGCACTTCCTTCTTGCTCCTTGAGAATTTTGGTCAGGCAGGGTGGGATTCCCAGGAAAGCAATGCCTGGATTGTTTCCAAATAAACCCTGAAGCCACCAGGCTGTTGATTTCGGGAATCACTCACCTCCTGGAATTGTGCCTCTCATACCCCCCTACTTCCAGCAGTATTTTTTCCTTAATTGATCACAATCAAATTTCTTCAATTGATCCCGCATCCCTCAAAGTCTGCTGGCCTAAAGAGTAAATCTTCTGAGCTGCCACCTTTCACACAAACCTCAGGTGGGTTTCCAATCTGATCCGATTACCAGACCCTTGATATCCACCAGTTTCCATCATATTTATCATACTTGCTTCATTTCCTAGGAGAAAGGGTCTGATTCATTAAAAATTATATGCTCCATTTAAGCAGGTTTTCTGCATACTTTACCCAGGAAAAAAAAACAAACCACAAAACCAAACTGCTGAATGCAATTTTTTCCACATAAAAGTATGTCCTTTTTTTTTTGTGATTTATCAACCTTTTATGCCCTGCCTCCCAGCCACGTACCCCGGTGGTACAGACCTCCTGGAGAGGGTGATAACAGGCATTTCCAGCTCCCAGGAACCACAAGGATTTCAGACAGAACAAATGCCACGTGCTCTTTCCCTTTATGATATTCCTGCGGTTTTATTCAGGCCCGAATTCCCCGGAATGGTTTCACTCACGCTGAATTCCATCTCAGTTCTGAGGCAGTGCTGGTGGGTCAGGTGCAATGCAAATACAGTGGGGGCTGGGGTGTGTGTTCCTGCAGCAGCAGAGGTGCCCACATTACTGTAATTCCTCTCTCTTTATTACTTTGGAGGTTTAAGCGATCGTCCGCCGCCGGCCGGGCCACAGTTAAGGAGGGAAACTTTTAATAACAGCCAGGATGGAATTCACTCCTGGGCACAGAGCTCAAACAGGGCTCGGGTCCACCTGAAGCCCTCAGGATGGAGTTTACATAGTCAGGCACCTTTTCACAACCTTCCCATAATTTGACAAATTTCAGAGCTGGGAGGAAAAAGCCTTTTGAGCGCTCAGCTCCAGAAAGTGCCTCTTCCTTCCGGTTCCTTTTCCAAGGGACACAAAACAAATCCTTTTCCTGCTGCACACCAAGGACAACTTTCAGCCCCAAAGCACAACCAAGGGTGGCTGAAGGGAGGAACAAGAAGGATGGGACCTGACAGCCTGGAGCTGCAATGGGACAATTCAACCACAAGGTGCAAATGGACCAGAACTGAGAAAAATGGGAGACTTCGTGACCAGTTGGGCATTTTGTGGCCATTTTGGATTCATTTTGTGACCATTTTGTGTCCATTTTGGGTCCATTTTGGGTCCATTTTGTGTCCATTTTGGGTCCATTTTGTGACCATTTTGTGTCCATTTTGTGCCCATTTTGTGTCCACTTTTGTGCCCATTTTAGGTCCCCCTTGGGTGCAGCCCTGCCCAGGCTCTTGTCCTGCCCAAGGAGGATCCTTAAAGTCCTTTCAATAAATCTCTGCTTTATTCTCCATCTCTCCAGTCTCTGCTCCAGCTCAGCCTTCCCAAGGCATCAGGATGGGCACTCCAAACCTCCCAGGACAGAGAGGTTCACCTGTACCTCAAACCAAAATTGTCCAGGGTGTCCCCAGAACTCCCAAGCATGGCCTGTCATGTGTTTGTCACGGAACAGAAAATGCTGCTGCTGAAATACCAGGAGGATGAAATGCAGAGAACAAAGGAGAGCTTTAGCATCATTCCTCACATCTCAGCAGATATTCCTCGTGCAGCACAAGGCTCCTGGCCTGCTGGAAGGTGTCCTTGCCCGTGGCAGGGGGTTGGAACTGAGGGAGTTTTAAGGTCCCTTCAACGCAGCATTCTGCTGCTGTGACATTTAGACAGGGCTTCAAAACCAGGGCAGCTAAACCAAACCTTTCCTTCATCATTACCCAGCAAAGAGTCTGCCTCGAGCTCCTTTAAAGAGAAAAATTGTCTTTTCCCCTGCAATTTAAAGTCAGCTTCCTCCAGAAAAGACCACCAAAACCAGGCTGTTTGCTTGCAGTGCCAGGGGCAGTGATTCCAGAAACTGAGATTTGGAGATTTTAGTCTATATCAATATAGATGGGGCAATACGGAGGATTTGGGGTGTGCTGGGTCTTTCTTCTTCTCCTTCGTCTTCTTCTTGGTTTTGGGTGGTTTTGTTAATTGGGTGAAGGGGTCTTGGGTGGTCAATTATTGGGTCAAAAGTATAAATAACAGAGGTGTCACCTTGTTATTGGCTAGTTTATGCCTAAATAACCTTACAAAGAGTTAGAGACATCTCTAACATTAGAGATCACGGCTCATGAGGCTGTAACAGAGATAAGAATTAATAAACACTGAGTCCAAACACAAAACTGTGCATTAATCCAGGCTCTAACAGGAAGAAAAGAAGATAAAAACCCACCCAGGAGGGCCCAGAGCAGCGGGGGAACGCTCAGAGGGAGCAGATGAGGAGTTGTCAGGAGCACACCCGGGCCAGAGCTGAACACAAGTTGTGTGCACAGAGCAGGGGCTCAAGCTGCTCTCCCAGTCCCGGGGCTGGGGAATTACACAGCACCAGGAGCTGGCAGCTCCCAGCGACAGCAGATTCAGCTGCTGACACAACGCTCCTGTTCTGCTCAGGCAGGCAGAGCTGCAATGCTCCCGGCAGAGCTGCAATGCTCCCGGCAGAGCTGCAATGCTCCCGGCAGGGATTGATCCCGGCAGAGCTGCAATGCTCCCGGCAGAGCTGCAATGCTCCCGGCAGGGATTGCTCCCAGCCCAGGGATTGCTCCCAGCCCAGGGAGGGTGGAACTGTGACCCTGCCAGGGCAGGGGGAATGGGATGGACCCTCCGGGCCCTTCCAACCCCAAACACGCTGGGATTCTGCTGCTCAAGGCAGCAAGAGCACAGCACAGCCGTGACAAAGTGTGGAAAAAACAAAACTAAAAACAAAACTGTCAAACAAAACCGAAAATGACCAATTTCAGCCTCTGTGGAATAAACAGGGAAAAGCCACACTGCAGCCCAGGCTCAGCTCACCTTTGCTTGGTCTGCTCCTAAATCAGAACCAGAGCAAAGCCATCACAAATATCCCCCCTGTTTTGCTAAAACTTACTCACAGCTTCACCTCCAGATGCCTTTTGAGACTGGCTACACAGTTTGTTTTAACGGTTTATAGTTTATTAACTGTGACAGACACCAGCTCTGGGTTTGGGAGGCCACACNAACAAAACCGAAAATGACCAATTTCAGCCTCTGTGGAATAAACAGGGAAAAGCCACACTGCAGCCCAGGCTCAGCTCACCTTTGCGTGGTCTGCTCCTAAATCAGAACCAGAGCAAAGCCATCACAAATATCCCCCCTGTTTTGCTAAAACTTACTCACAGCTTCACCTCCAGATGCCTTTTGAGACTGGCTGCACAGTTTGTTCTAATGGTTTATAATTTATTGGCTGTGACAGACACTAACTCTGGGTTTGGGAGGCCACACCTCTGACCCCACAGCATCCCAGAGTGGGACCCCAGAGCCCACCCAGAGCCACCCCTGCCATGGCAGGGACACCTCCCAGTGCTCCAGGGACACCTCCCAGTGCCCCAGGGACACCTCCCAGTGCCCCAGGGACACCTCCCAGTGTCCAGGGACACCTCCCAGTGCCCCAGGCTGCTCCCAGCCCCAGTGTCCAGCCTGGCCTGGGACACTGCCAGGACAATTCCCATGGCTGGGCACAGCAGCCCCTGATGCTCCAACCTGGAACCCACAAACAGCTCCAGCATGAGAGCACAGGAGCTGCTGTGGCACCCACAAACCCCTCACCTGCAGTGCCACCATGAGCTCCCAGCTCTGCCCGCAGCGAGCAGCTGCTGCTTTGTTATTTTGTCAAGTTACATTTTGTTAAAACCACAAAATAAATTTGCAGGATTTCCCTCCTCTCAGCTTCAAATGCCTCTTTTTGTGCGTGTTTTCCCCTCATTTTGCTATCCAGACCGTTGATGTCCCCACAGGAGCAGTTTACAAGCTTGTGAGCATTCCCAGTGTTCCTACAACTCCATTTGATCCGCTTGCCAAGAGCCTCGTGCTGGAAAACATCTTTATGCTGCCACCACTTCAGCCACCTTTGCTCTTGGTCTGCCCTGCTCTGCACACACAGCCTTGTGGGTTTGTGCTTTGCATTCCAAATAAAACAGTTGACATAAAACATTTGGTCATCTTTAAATGAGAGAAGAACCCAGTTGAACATTCCCTGTGAGTTTCCCTGGCTGGTGCACAGGGCAGCATCCCTCCCAGCCAGGCCATGGCAGCAGGGTTGGATTATCCAGAGTTTACTGGGAGAAGTGCCTCCAACAAGGAATGGAGCTCTGGGTGGGAGGAACACGAGGAGATTCAGAGATGAGGAGGCCTAATGGAGTTTGGAGGGGCTGCATTCTGAATCTATCAAACTCTGACATTTGAGGGAGCTTTATATTTTCCTTTAAGAGTAGTGCAGACCCCAGTGAATTATATAATGGAATATGTCTCCCCAATGTAATCAAAGTTGACCTAACAGATTTGTCTTTCTGGTGAAACAATCCACTGAAAATCTTTAAGGAAATCAGGAAGGGATTCAAACAACAAAGAGGAAAAATCACTTTTTAAATATAAAACAGGCCTAGGAAAGCAACTCCTACCAATTAGAAACAGTGCAGCCATGGAGTGGTTCAGACTGGAATGCACTGCCCAGGAGCCTCCAATAATCCCTTGGGATGGGACACCCCAAGACAGCCAACACCACACTGGGAAACACCAGCACTGACCTGAACATTCCATTAAACTGCATGAATAAATCCAGTTTAAAACACAAAACTTGCATTGATCAGGCTTGAGGAGAGGACTCCTCTCTCATCCAGAGGAACAAAAGCAAAGCACGTCAGGCTTGCCCCACAAATGCATTGCAAGAAGCATTTTTCCAAATCCGTGCCTAAATAAATGGCTCTGAATTGGCACAATATTAAATTGATTTTATCAAATCCCTCAATGTGAAAAAGTGCAAATGATTCTCCCCCCAAATGGTTCAATCACACCCTAAGTCAAATTCACCTGTAGCTGAAATATCTCAATTTTAGGATTGCTGTTAACTGAAGAACACAATGCAGATTTCTTCAAAGTGAAGAGCAAGGAGTAAAATCCTCAAAACCCAAATTTCTCCTGCCAAGCAGCTGAGCAGAGGAACCTGAGTCAGGAGGCAGAGGCATGGCTGGTCCCTGAGCACACACAATAAAACCAGTCAGATTCCATTTGTTCGAACATGTGATTCAATTAATTTTGCCATCTTTACTGAATAATTCACTTGATGAATCAATTCTTCTGGTAAATAAGCACTTCTACATCCCATTGACCTCTGTGGGGGCAAAACTGATTTTTTTCTCCTGGCCCTGCTGTTCTTTGGGGCTGGGAGAGGAGGTGGCTGGGTCAGGAGGCAAACCCAGAGGAATCCCTGAAGAGCTCCTGCATTCCTGGACCCACCTGTGCCCAAGGCAGGCTCTTTCCAGTGGGAAGGGAACCAGGAGGAGGCTCCAGGCCAGCCCAGCAGGTGAACAGCTCCAGGGAATGACCCTGGGAGCTCAGGGAATGACCCCTGGAGGAGCCCCACCAGCTCTGAGGATGGTGACGCATTTGGAGACTCTCCCCTGCTTTGGTCACCTCCCAGGAGCCCCCTGGCCAATAAATGGGATGTGGGAGCTCCTGAGGACAATTCCTCTGTGTTCCATGACCAGTGAAAGATGTTATAAGGTTTTTAAAAGCCAGGCTTTCCAGTAAGCACCTCCAATTTCCTTAAAACGTTTGCGGCGGAACCTTTATCTCGCAGCAGAGCTCAACATAAGGACACGGAGACAGAGAGGAGATATTCCTGCGTCTATTTGGAGAAACCTCATCCATAAAGAAACAAATTGCCATGGTAATTATCGCTCCCTTCCTTGCGACTGTGGGAATATCCGTGCCTGGGTTGTACATATGGGCCGCGCTCACCCCGCGTGCGTTAATTCTGCCTGCAAAGAAATGATCTTTTATGGAGCAGAAGCCTTCAATGTGTTCTGGCAGCGGGGAGCGCTGCCTGGGAGAGCTGCTGTGCCCCACAGAAGGGATGGAACCGCTCCTGGGTGGCTTCAGCCCGCACCAAACCCCGAGGAGCACCAATCCCACGTTCCCAGCCGGGCTGGGATGGACTGGGTGTGCTCAGGACAGCCCTGGCACAGGTGGGACCTGCACTGGGGCAGTTCCAACCAGGAATCCCCCCAAAAACCCCCAAAGGAGCAAGGGCTGCACTGTGGGCACCGTGAGTTATTTGATATCCAGGGGGTGAGTGGATCTGCCACAGTTTGGGATGGGGAGTTTGGTCAAACTGGGGCAGAGCACCACATAAAACCAGGTAAAACCAGGCAAAACCATGTAAAACCATGTAAAACCATGTAAAACCAGGTAAAACCACATAAAACCATGTAAAGCCATGTAAAACCAAGTTAAACCACATAAAACCATGTAAAGCCATGTAAAACCAGGTAAAACCACGTAAAACCATGTTAAACCACGTAAAACCATGTAAAGCCATGTAAAACCAGGTAAAACCACGTAAAACCATGTTAAACCACGTAAAACCATGTAAAGCCATGTAAAACCAGGTAAAACCATGTAAAACCAGGTAAAACCACATAAAACCATGTAAAACCACATAAAACCATGTAAAACCAGGTAAAACCACGTAAAACCGTGTAAAGCCATGTAAAACCACATAAAACCATGTTAAACCACGTTAAACCACACTAAACCACTTTAAACCACACTAAACCACGTTAAACTGAAAGCCAGATCTGCATTATAAAGGCAGACATGGGTTGATATTTAGTTCCTCCAGTCCCTGCAGGGAACCTGATGCAAAAGGCCAAGGAGCCAGAGCATTCCTGTTCCTGCTGCAATTAGTCACTGGGATAAATCACCAAATTCTGCTGGACAATGACCAGGGACCTCTTGGGAATAACAATTCTCTCACCTGGACTTCAAAGCCAGCAGGAGAGACACAGGAGAGACACAGGAGAGACACAGGAGCAGGGTCTAACTGGAGGGCCCTGGATCCCTGGCAGTGCCCAAGGCCAGGCTGGACAGGGCTTGGAGGAACCTGGGATGGTGGAAGGTGGCCATAAAAAAACCAACAAACAGAACAAACAAAACAAAACAAAAAACAACCACACAAAAACCCCAGATAACCTCATTTTTAAAATTTCTGTCCTTTTCTAATGAGATACAGGAGGTGGCCAGGCTGTACCTCTGCTGGTCCAAGTGGTGCAGGAATATCTCAACTCACTGCTCCCGTGGTTCCACCACTGAAATGTTCCACAAGAATCTCCCCTCCAAACCCCTGTGTGTGCAGAGAGCCTTTCCTGCCTCCTCAGCCCCAAAACTCAACCCCTCAGCCCCAAAATCCAGCTCCTCAGCCCCAAAACTCAGCTCCTCAGCCCCAAAATCCAGCTCCTCAGCCCCAAAACTCAGCTCCTCAGCCCCAAAACTCAGCTCCTCAGCCCCAAAACCCAGCTCCTCAGCCCCAAAACCCAACTCCTCAGCCCCAAAACCCAGCTCCTCATATGGGTTTTTTTGTGATTTGCATTTCACTGGTTTTGACTCGTGGATGTTTCCAGCGACTGCCCTTTGGAAACCTGGAACTGGGATCTCTCATTAGGCAGATTTTTCTGCCTTCTGCAGGGAGCAGCAACTGCTGCTGCAAAATTATTTATGAACAGCAAAAAAAAAAAAAAAAGACACGGATTTCACGTCTGGCACCAAAAAAAGAGGATTTTTACCACGAGTACAGCAAATGGATGCAGGGTTGGAGAGCTGCACCTGCAGCAAGAGGGTGGGGGGATTTTTTTTATCAGTCCTGACTGCTCTCCATGTGCAAGGAATAGAGAAATTGGAAATATCCTACGCTGTGCACTCCTCCTGCCTTTTACTCCCAACACTTGGATGTGTGTGAGGAAAGCACAAACTTTTTTTAGGAGTTTTTCCTCCAGATTTTTGGCCTCAAATTTACATTAAAAAAAAAGTTTAAAAAAAAAAAAAGAGCTCCTATTCCTATTAATAAATAGAATCAAACTGCAAGCTAGAATGTTAATTCTGGCTCTCAGTGCTTCCTAATCTGTGGGTTTTTCCTCCAAAACCAGCTCTGGGATGGGGTTCTGTCCTTCTGGAGCTGGTGTCTGGGATCCCACGGGTTCCATCATCCTTTATCCTCCCCAAAATCTTCACACACATCCCCGAGGGGTGCCACTCCCGAGGATCAAACAGGTAAATTATCATTAACAGGGAGCCTTAATTGCATTTTGGGCGGGAATTTGGCCGGTTCTGTGCAGGAGGGCAGCAGCAATGAGAGAAAATCCTTTTTTTTTTTGAGTTCTTGGAGCCCCCCTGGCTCTGGTGTCCCCGGGACACACATCCCCTTTTCCCGGCGATGCTCCCCGGGTCCTGCGCTCCTCGGGGCACGTTCAGGGATGGTTTTTAAAGCTGCTCCCCGCCCGGGGAGGCAGGCTCAGATCCGATGTGCTCTGACAGGTAAAGGGCACCGTGCAGGCTCCGTGAGCTCCCTGCTACAGGGGGAATGTGAGCACCCTTTGTGTGCCGGGCCCTGTGCAGTCCCGAGCACCAAAATCAGCCCTTTGTGGAGGGGAAAGCGGCACCTTCCCCTTCCTGGGCTCTGCTCCGGGCTGGAACCGTGCAGAGCCACGCAGGGATGGGGAACAGGGGATGGGGAGAGGGCAGCACCACAGAGCTCCTTCAGCAGGGGAAATAATTCCCTTTAAAACAAACCCCTCTGCATAAAATCCAAGCACTTCACAGCAACCACAGAAAAGCCCAAATAATGTGGGAATTTAAAAAAAAACCCTTCTATTTTTTCGTTGATCCAGTCAGGAGGAAAAGTTGATATTGCCATGGAGCACAAGCACGATTATGCCTGAAAATTCAGAATGCCTTGGTGGCAGAGGGCCCCGTGTGCCACAGAAGGGTTTGGGGTGGGAGGCACCACAGAGCTCCTCTGCCCCAAAGCCCTGCCCTGAGCAGGGCCAGCTGCCCCCAGAGCAGGAGCATCCCCTCCTGGAACCCCGGCACTGCTGCCCACGGGCACACACAGCCACTGCCCACCCACCAAGGGAAAGGTTCCACCAGCCTTCACAGCATAACTTGCTTTAAAAGCTGCATTTTGATGGAAATGATCAGGCTTTGTACTCAGCACAACTCCTGGACCCCACCATGAGGCTGTTCCACCCCAAACAATGCCCCTGGGCTGGGCAGGGCTCCTGCAGGAGGGAAATGCTGTAAATAAGGTGTCACAGGCGTCTATTTCGAGAGGCTGGAAAGAACAAAAAAAACCCACCCCAAACTATTGCTGCAGTGACTTCTACTTCTCCAGTTCCATCTGAGGATCCCAGAAGCTGCTGCTCGCCCTTTGCAAGGCTCCTGCTTGCGTTCCAAATTTTCCCCCAGATTTGGTGACGGCAGTTTGCACCAGCAGAGCGGCCAGGCTCCCTCGCAGAGCAATTACAGCAGGAATTAATTACAGGGAAAGCGGATGAGAGCAGCACTGAAAATAACTCCAGGTCAGATCCGTGCAGTGTGGGAACTTTACATAACCAAACTGGGTTCAGGGCTGGACCCAAAAAGAACCTGGAAGGGGAACCCAGCCCCAGGCACCCCTGCTGTGGCCACTGGCAGGGCAGGAGGCTCCCAGGGGTTTTGTTCCCAATCCTGCCAGTGAAAAACTTCAAGGAGTGGAGGAAGTTCTTCAAAATTTCCTGAAAACTGCACTTTGTCCTGTTGGAAAGCTTCTCCATCTTTTAATTACAGCACAGCAGCTCAACAGAGCCTGTCCCTTCTTTAATTGCAGCCTCTTAAATCAAGGTGTCCTTCCTGCCTCAGCTCCAATTTTTCTCAGTATTTCCCAAACTGTGGGATGAATTCTGCTCTGAGCAGCCACATGAAAATTAACACTAAAACCAGGAAATTCTCCTGTTGGAGCCACGGAGCTGCTGCAGGGCTGGAGCCCCTCTGGAGCCAGGCTGGGAGAGAGAGCTGGGAATGTTCCCCTGGAGAAGGGAAGGATCCAGGGAGAGCTCAGAGCCCCTGGCAGGGCCTGAAGGGGCTCCAGGAGAGCTGGAGAGGGACTGGGGACAAGGGCTGGAGGGACAGGACACAGGGAATGGCTGGGCTGGATGGGAGATTGGGAATTCCTGCCTGGAATGGAATTCCCAGAGCAGCCCCTGGATCCCTGGAAGTGCCCAAAGCCAGTCTGGAGGGTTTTTTTCAATTGAGTCTCCTTTAACATTTTGAGTTCACTTTTGCCCAAATCGGACAGCATTCAGAGCTCAGCTCAACACCAAAGCTGCTGGGTTTCACAAACATTTGCTGCCGACACTTATGTTGATTTTCTCCTTCTACAGCTTTATTTTCCCTAAAAAGCTGATATTTTGCACTGCTCAAACTCGGGAAAACTTAAGGACTTTTTTTAGAGTTATTTGGCAGATTTTATTTTTCCCCCCACACCACTCTCTGGAGGCAATCTCCATTTTTCCCTTTGGCAATCAGGCACACCCAGAGGCAAGGCAGGGAAATGCCTCACGGTAAACTGAAATACAGATGTGCTCTCCCCACAGCTGCATGGAGCCATTGTTATTACACCATTCAGGAACCCAATGGCTCCCCACCATCATTTGGCTAAGATCAAGTGTAAAATCTGTTTAATTACACCCCGTACATCCTCTGTCCTGGAGATTACACCCTGCATTTGCAGGGCACTGACTCCATAATCTAACAGGTCTTTTCCATCTCTGACTTCTATTAGCCTGTGAATTATAACAAAAGGACCATTAGGCAAAGCATAATTGTGGAAACAGCCTCTGACACATGAGACTAACTCCTGCCATGGCAGGGAAAACTAAAATTAAACCACAGACAGCGGAGGGGAAAGCATTCCCTTTATCCAAGTGTTAACTGGCTCGATTGAAATCAAGGAACAAAACTCAATGAGTCACAGAAAAAGGTTTTGTTTTTTCCTCCCCATCTCTCTAGAGAAAAGGCTTTGGGCAGCACAGCAGGTGAGGGTTTGTCCCTGCAGGAGGGAGGGGTCTGGGGGCTTTTTTGGGATATTTTCCTCATCTGCTGCCTCTGCCCAACCAAACCTGTCCTGCACCCCGGAGCCACCTCTGCCAAGGAGCATCACATCTCCCAAGGAGCTGCACCTGGGGAAGCACAAAACAACCGAGAAAAGGCAGAAATCATCCAGCCGAGGCTGCCTGGGCAGGGGCTGGGCTCACACACAGCCCTGCAAAGGTCACGGCTCTGCAAACACCTCCGAGGAGAGAGCAGCTCACAGACGGAGCCACACGCTGCACACAGCACAGGGAACGCAGAGCCAGGGCAGGACAGGGGACAGGGCCACCCTCAGATCCCATTGCAGGGCCGGCCCAGGGCTTCCAGCCTGTCCTGGCACTGCCCAGGCACTGCCCGGGCTGCAGGGTGCCAGCACAGAGGGGTCATTCCTGCCCAGCAGCCATCCTCCCCCAGCACAGCCCAGCACAGCCCAGCACAGCCCAGCACAGCCCAGCACAGCCCAGCCTGCAGCCGTGGCAGGGAGCTGGTGTCCAGCCAGCACTGACCAAAGGGCCAGGATGGGCATCCAGGGCAGGGATGGGCATGGATGGCTGCAGGAATTCCAGCACCCACCCCACCCTGGTGCTCTGGGTCCACAGGGAAGGCAGGGGACAGCGCTGAGGTCACCTGGGTGCCACCCCAGCAGGATGTCACCCACCCCTGTGCTCAGAGCAGGGGCTGGAGGAGCTTGGGGAGCAGCAGAGCAGCCCCAGCATTGCAGTGAGCCATTCCCAAGGCCTTCCTGACACAAATCCCAGCTTTGGGCGCTCCATCACATCCCTCCAGCTTAATGAAGAAATCCTTCTCACACGGCCAAGTGCTCCTTTTCCCCATTACTCCGACAGGGCTGTTTATGCAGAGCACCCTCATTAGAGACAGCTCCCATCCCCCAAGAGCCAGGCGGGGTCTCACCTCCGCTCATCCTGCTGCCTGCAGGGAGCTGGGCTGCAGGGATGGAGGCCAGCCAATGGATGGATCCCTGTGCTGCAGGGATGGAGGCCAGGCCATGGATCCCTGTGCTGCAGGGATGGAGGCCAGCCCATGGATCCCTGTGCTGCAGGGATGGAGGCCAGCCCATGGATGGATCCCTGTGCTGCAGGGATGGAGGCCAGCCCATGGATGGATCCCTGTGCTGCAGGGGCTCTCCCAGCTGTGCTCTGCACCACGGAGCAGCCTTGCAGCACATCTGCTCGCCACTGCCAGCCCTGCCAAGCCCCGTGCCAGGGATGGCTGGGCATTATTGATGGAGCTGAGGGGTATCCAGGGATTAGCAGGACTCTCATGATCACTTCTGGCTGCAACTGGAGCGGGGTCTGAGGACGAGTGGAATTATCCATTTCTGCCCCAATGCGCTTGCAGTGGCACCAACGCTTTCCTTTAAAAATCCCTTCTGCCAGGGGCTCAGGAGCTGGCAGCAAATGCTCTCCACAAGCCAGAACTGGCCACACCTGAATTGTTCCTCTCATTACAGCCAGATCCTGAGGGACAGCCGTACCAAGAGCCAAACAGAGCCCATGGAAAAGCTCACAGCAAAGTGCACAGAGTTCAGCAGGGCAGTGTCACCTGCTGATGGCTGGGACAGCCTCACTCCATCCCTCCAGAGCCCCTGGCTGGGCAGACAGGCAGGAGCAGGGCAGGGATGATCCTGCACGGCCAGGAGGGACTGTGGGAGCTGAGCAGGAGAGTGGACATTGCCTCTGTCCCAAACACAGGCACAGGAACTGCCCAGCCCTGGTTCTGCTCATGGTCACTGCCTCTCCTCAGAGCACATCCCCACCCCTCCTTCCACACAGCCACTGAGGCTGTCCGAGACTGTCAGGGTTGGAAAAGTGACCTCAGCCTGCCCCCTTTAGTTCCTCTTTCCAACAGGATTTGGTGGGAAATCCTCAGAATTCCCAGCATTTCCCCCTCTGCATTCCCAGCTGGAACCCAGCCTGGAGCAGGGGGTGCCACGACAGGGAAGCTGCTGCACCAAAAGCAGCAAGCCCTGGTTTATTCTCCCTTTTCCCTAAAGGAAGAGCTCCACAGTATTGATCCCTATTAAATATTAAATCCCTAATAAATATTATTAATAAACTTGGGAAGGGGCTGGGGCCAGATGCACAAAACCAGGATTGCTCCCTGGAAAGGAGCACAGAGTCCAGCACAAACACATGGGAATGCTCCCAGGGCTCACACAGCCTCAGATCCCTACAGAAAACAGCCCTGCTCCAGCTTTCCATGGCACAGAGTTCCTGGGATTACAACACCAAGGGTTTCTCCTCACCTCTGGTTTACCAAACCTGCAGCTTGCTCCCCTAAGATGTCTCCAAAGGCAGAGAGCAGAGGTTTGGAATTCATTTTAGCACCACCTCACTCACAGCAGGGACTTTCTCCCAGTAACTTTGTCATTAAATCAGATTTTGTTTTGCAAACCTGTTAAAAATACAGCTCTAACCCAAATGTATTTTATGGAATATGCATTTCTATCATGGCTCTGCTGCTCACTTACAGATGAGGAAAGCACTGTGAACACGTGAAATGAATTTGTTTGGGTCAGGAAATGCAATGACATAACAATATAACAACTCTTTCAGTTCTAGAAGCCTCATCTTCGGGAATTAGCACAAAGAATCATTTTTACAGAGGTTTTCAGGAGAAAAGACAGCAGGGTGTGACTCCAAATTAATTTGCAATAGGCCCAAGTGTGCTTTATTGTTCCTCTTTGTGCTCTCTTGCCCAGGAGATGATTCATGACATAAACACCATGAATATATGAATTTGGGGTGCTGTTCTTTGGGAGCCTCAATCATTTGATTTTATAAATATTTTATATAAAATGTTGTGATGCTGTGCTGACCAGCCCTGAGCCTCAGCAGTTTGTTGATGCCATACACTCACATGCCTAAGGTGGCAAAATTCAGGATCAAGTACTCCAAAATCCTGTCTGTTCTCTTTGGACACATCCAGGAAAATCCATAATTTTACAGCAAAACAGGAAAAAACAGACAATAAGAGTCACTCCATAGCAGCTTTAGGGAAATGCTGTGTTCTGAAAATACAGAAGTCCTGAACCTTCACTGAGTAACTGCAGAGACAAAACCCCAAAAACCCCAAAATATGAGAATCCTGAACATTCACTGAGTAACTGCAGAGACAAAACCCCCAAAAACCCCAAAATATGAGAATCCTGAACCTTCACTGAGTAACTACAGAAACACTTTTCTCCACAAAAGTTCTTTTCCTAAACCACCTAAANCAAAATATGAGAATCCTGAACCTTTACTGAGTAACTGGAGAGACAAACTCCCAAAAACCCCAAAATATGAGA
>VWYP01025897.1:0-52194 GCA_013400435.1 Pycnonotus jocosus | reverse complement strand
TCATGTGATGCTTTTGCTTGTGCAAGCACATCTGGTTGTGGTCTGTCCAAGCAGAGGTAGCTAGCTTATCTGCTCAACCATTGCCCTCTGTAATGAATCCTGGTAAATTTGTGAGACTTCTGATGTGTAATACGTAATAGGGGCAAGTTCTGGCTTGGACAGTGTGGCACAGAGTTTTTAGTAAATCAAATAGTTATGTGTTATCAATTTCCCTTAGTAGTGCTTGATCTAATTTTTGTGTGATATCAGCAACATAGGCAGAGTCAGTCACAGCACTTAGAGGGGTGTGGGGAAAATGTTGGAAAGCCATAGCCATGGCATGCAGTTCTAATAACTGTGGTGATCCATTTTCATAACCCTCCAAAGTTTGCCACTCACTTTGGCGTTTCCCATTTTCCCAGAGCCATCAGTAAACACTGTAACATCTTTTAATGGTATTTGGCTGTTTAGAAGTTTTAGAGAGAGTATGGTTTTTTCACTCAATTTCAGCAATTTTGGGGTATCATCTGGATGCAACAGAATAGTGAAAAAACAGTCCTAGTGTAAACAGTCCTTTACAAGTGATCAATGTCTGATACCAATCTAAGAGGATGCGGCTCTGAATTGATAACATCATATCCTGTTCCGAGAACCCTGCCCAGAAACATCTGTCAGTCCGGAAAACTTGTTCAAATCCAAATGACAACGGAAAAAGTACATCCATATGCATATTGGACTTGGGACTTCGCCCTCCGGGAAGAAAAACTCCTTAAAACCCCCGGACTTAGGAGGCTGTGGTGTGGAGGTTGTAGATGAGGCACCCTTGCTGTCTCTCTCTCCGCCACCCAACAATCGATTGATGTTGATCTCATTTTATTGTGGGGGTTTTTTCGAAATTGTCGGTGTTTTATTGAAATTGTGGGGTTTTAATAAATTGCTCTTTTTATATTAACGTGATTCTTATTCATTCATAACACTTCACATCTACCTGCCTGGCTGGCTCTGCCTGGCTCTGCCCAGATCGTTTTGTCCCCAAAACATACTCTATTCCTGCCCCATTCAAAAGACCATGAGGCAAGCACCTTTGCTATGAAAACTGCATAGTCAGTTAAATTGTTTGGAAAAGTGTGGTCCCACTGAGCATCACCTGCACCTCTCAGAAGGAATCTATCCTCTCAAAACCCTGGTTGAAACACCTCCGCTGGGATCAGATCATGTCAGGGCTTGTCTGTGCAGATGACAGGAGCCCTGGTGCACCAGAAACCATGCTGAGAACAAGACTCATTTAGTTCATGTCAGCCCAACACCAAACACAGATACATACTCATGACCCCATATTGTTCCAGTGTAGTCCTTGCTGCTGTATTATTCAGGAGGAAGGGCAAAGGGGCAGTAGTGAGGACCGCTGAACTGGGATCAGCCTGTACCACACAAAGAAACAGGTTGTCCCCCAGGGAGCAGCTAAAAACCTCAAGCATGAGAGAGAGTAGCCAATGAGCTTTTATTCATGAGGAAAACAAAACTCACATCTGTCTCTCTAGGCTGTCTCTGCACCCGCAGGGTTTCATTAAACTTTCTGATCCTATCTTGATTCTGGCCACAATCACCCCTGTCTTTGAGTAGTCCTCTGCTGGAGAGCATTTATCCATTGATGATCTTCTCGCTGATGTATCCAGGCATGGTGTAGACCAAAAGAACCAGGAAGATTGTCAGAACGGTGACAATAAACAACAGAATTATGTATCTCTTGTACCGCTTCCAGATAAAAAACACAAAGGTCTTCATGGGATTCACAATCCAGTTGAAAGTTGTTTTGGGCCGACTAGAGCAGGAAGAGAAGAATAGATAAGCACAGGGTCAAACCACAGAGCATCACATTTGCCCCTTCTGCTTTAGTGTCCTGCTACCCCTCAAGAATCACCAGCTCTTCCTGGTGCTTTCAGGCAGGATCAGCCCAGGTGCTACAGTAAATGCACTGCCTGTGGAAATGGTAGAGACAACAGGACAGGACTCTTGGAACAGTAGCCCAGTGTCCCCAGAGCTGTCCTTCACCCTCATCTGCAAGGTATACCTTCACACAGACAGACCCAACCATTATACAAGAAATGTTATGGCACAGCTGCCTTGAGTGTCTTCCTGACATCAACCCTGGGCTAAGTGCTGCAGCCTCAAGTCCCGTGGACTCACCTGAGCTCTGGGAAAGCCTGGCAGTCCTGGTCCTGCACACCTCACTGCCCAGGGCCTTAGTAATTGCTCTTTTCCTGAGAAGCTGATACTCCCAGTTTTCATACAAATAGCTGCTGAGACCACAGCACTGTCTGTCCATCCTAAAGGTAATAATCAGATACTCACTTGGGCTTTTCCAGGGGTTCAGGCCCTTTTCGGCCCAAGCCAACAGGACTTTTGTCAGCCTCCTCCACAGTCAGCAGCTGGAACTCTGCTTCCACCTTACCCTGGAGAGACAACATGTTTGAGCCACAGCGGAACGTGCTGCTCCACAGACCAGCCTGCTGACCACACATCCTGCCACAATTGGATATTTTTCTTCCAGTTTCACCTACAGATGGCTCAGAGCTTTTTGCTTCATTGGCTACAGAGTCTTACTTCACAGCCAGTGGAAAATGTGGCCTGGTAAAAAACGAACTGTTTTGCAGGAACTACTTGATTTGTCTGCACCCTCCCACAGTGGCACTGAGCAAAATTCATCCTTAGGGACACACAGTGGTCTGTTAACAGGGGTATCAGGATTGAGTCTGTCCCTGGTCAGTTGGCACCTGCCTGTCTTGGCCAGGCAGACACCCCAGGACGGGCATCTGCTGCTGTCCTGACTGGCTGATGGGAAGGCATATGCCTCTTGCTTTGGAGTAAGAGTGAGCAAGGAGAACATGGTCTGGGCTGTTTCAGTGGGAACACTAAATTCCTAAACAAAGACAGATCCCCTCACGGAGCACTATTCTATGGGAAGCTCAGGGGAATACATGAAGTAAGACACCCCTGCATGCCACAGCAGCTGGTTCTTCAGGGTAGACAAAGTACTGGATCAGCAGTAGAAGGAAGAAGTCTTCAGGATCCTGCAAAAGCTGGGTCATTGCTGCCTTTGTAGGTTTTGTGCACATAGGGCAGGCTGCCATATCAAGGCAGAGGAAAAACACCAGCTGTGCTCACCAGTGCCAGCACCCCACCTTACCGTCAGGAGGTACTTATTCCCACTGGGGTCTGTGAATTCCACATCCTCTGATTTGACTGAGCTGCTCCACTTATTTTTCCTTTTACTCTTATACTCCCTTTCCTCTCTCTTGTCATCTTCTTGATCTCTGAGTTTAGTTAAAGGCCACCAGCCCCTCATGCGCTTATTTCGGAAGATGGAGAATCGAGGTGTTGCATTCTCTTTGGCCATTTTGATGGTGCAATGCTCAGAGCTCTTGGCTGCCCGCACCATGTCATGCAGCTTCAGCTCGATGGAGCCTGCAAGCACAGGGAAGAGGAGACCACACAGTAAAACCCTGAGGTCAGCCCCAAATGACATTTGGCTGTCTCTGCCACACTCCATCTGCCATGAGTAAATCCAAGCTGCTGTAATGATCTAGTAGAATCCTACATATTTATAGATGGAGAACCTGAAATTCTGCATAAGAAATTTCTAGCTCAGGAGTTAGAAACTAAGAGGCAGAAGCCCCAGGTCTCATTTTTGATAAGGGCTGTTTGGTGAGTTCACATGGTGAGTTATTTTCATCCCTTTATCATGTCCCACCCTGCTCTCCTCACATATCCAAGCTCATCTTCCTCTCTAATTCCTGGAAATGTCAATTAAAACTATAAAATGATAATGCTTTAAAGGTTTCAAGTTTGTCTTAGATCTGCAACAGCCTCAGTTCATGTCCCTGTTTGGCCTTGTTCCTCTGTTCTGCTTGGAATGAGTTCCTGTCCCACTTTGACACTGAGCCCTTGCAACAAAACAATCTTACCACATCCTGGTCTGTACTGGCAAAAGCGGACAAGGGATGTGAGCGTTCTCTGCTCAGCTCCAAGTGAGACTGCATCTGGATACAGTGCCCAGTTTTGGACCACCAATGGAAGAAAGGTGTCAACTAAATAGTATTTAGTGGCTGAGATAGTAAATTCTGTAGTACGTGCCACAGCAAGGTTCAGCCCAGAGAAGGGAGGTCAAGAGGGAGATCTTACTGCATCCCTAACAGCCTAAAGGAAATTACAGAGCAGATGGAGCTACACTCTTCTCAGAAATGGATAATGAAAGCACATAAGAAAATAGACAAAATGCTGCAAGTAAAAATACCTGAGAATTGTGAGAAAGGCGCAGTCACGAAATGAGTCCCAGAAGGTGCTGGGAATCCATCTTTGGAGGTAATCAAAACCCACCCAAGAAAATGTCCTAAGCAACCTGACCTACAGTGCATCTAGCTCTGCTTAGGGCAGGAGACTGCAATAAACCCTGCAGAAGCCCCTTACTATCTAGAAGATCCTGAGATTATACATGCCAGAAATCACTGGAATTGTTAATGCTTTCTTCAGTGCCTCTGTTCTTCACGGCTGAACCACTGAAAGTGCCTAATACAGTAAAGTTGCTTAAATACACAATGAAAGGTTGAAGTGTAAAGAGAGTTTAAACATGCCCAGGAGATAGTTTAAACTACTAGAGGGGAAAGGGGTGTTTTTTAATAGGGAGGTTAACATTTGAAGAAGGGTGGAACAACTAAACAGAATGCTAAAAGTTTGGGGATGACAGCAGAAGTGGGAGAGAATCAGCAGTACTTGTGCTAGCATAATGTGGGGGGAATCACCACTAGCTCTGTTTTGCCACCAGGCCTTGCTACATGCCCAGCTCAGCAGGTCTGATTACCAGAAAGTACCAGAGCATCCAGAGAGCTCTGAGCCCCCAGCAACTGCAGGCTGCAACTCAAGTGCCAGTAGTTTCACAAAGGTTGTCAATAGTCTCACACAAGTTGTCCCTGACCCTACAACATAAAATCCTGGGAAAAATGCTCTTAGGCCTAGATTTTGGGATCTGCATATCTAAGTAAGAGCACAGAAAACAAGCAAGTTTATTGGAAAGATTGTGAGGAAGCAGAACCTGGAAGTCCTATGATGCGGCAGGCCCTGAAAAAGTACACCAAGACCCTAGGACAAGCATGCAAGTACTACATGTCTTAGTATGTAGGGGAGGTGCCTACCTCCAGGCTCTGTCTATAGCTCAGGTGTGAAAAACCAGCCCAGGTGACTGCTGAGCTGAAGAGTTTGATCTGATGGTCCTAGTGTCCCTTCTCAGAGAGCTGAATTGCAGGGAAATCCTGTAATGCTCCAGCAAGGTAAGGGACAGGTCACCCCACTTCCAGCAGGTAACACCATACCTAGAAAGTCATTAGCTGAAATCCTGTCATAATCCCAGACCTGGAGGACCAGAACAGCTGGTTCCCGAAACTCTGATTCCTCCATGGAGAAGAGAGAGTCCTTTTTCTTGTAGGTGATCTCCTTCTCAGTTGGGAGATAATTGAAGCGGAAGATGAACCTCCAGTTGAAATTTCCTTCCCCAGTCAAGGAGTTAAAGTGAACATCTGTCTCCTGCTTGTCATGGTCAAGACCTTTTATCCAGCTGCAGGAGAAACTTAGTTACACTCTACCCTTGTCAGCCAGCCTCAAAGACAGAACAGGATGGAACAACTGAACCTCATGGGGTAGCAGGAAAGAGTCAACCCAGAGTAACACCTGGACAACATCTCTGGGGTTACAGCAGCCCATGCAGAGGACTGGAGTGGGCACTTCACACCAAGGCAAGGAGGAGCAGAGGTTCAGAGAAAGCAAGTGAGCACATGGGCCAGGGCAGAGAGTAGGGCAGCCAGGCTCTGGCCTCCCTCTCATTCCCACCAGACCTTTTCACGTAGATGTCGCTGGAAGGCTCTCCTGTTACTGGGTTGACATCATCAAGAATCACATCGTCCGTGTTCCAGATAATCACACGGAGCTCATAGCTGTGGGAAGGACACAGAGGTGAGACACATGCCCTGGTACCTGGGATGGCATGTCAAGCCCTGAGCACAATGCCAGAGCAGCAGAACTTGAACCTTCCCAGCAGTGTGGTTTCCCCTGCTCCTCCCACCTAGCACAGCCCAGCAGTCTCACTGCCAGGCATAAAACCCTTTCTGGACATTACAACCCTACAAGACAAACACCCACAGTCAATACAGGTAGCTTTTGCAAACCAAATCCCTGGTGCATGGGAAACCCACCCTGCTCTACTAAGCCATAGGAGCACAGAAAACCTTAGGCAGGAAGGGATCTCTGTAGGCTCTGCTCCAAGCTCGTGCTCTACCTTCATAGTAGGTCAATTGCTCAGAGCCTTGTCTGCATTAGTTTTTAATACCACCAAAGATGGACATCCCAGGACATCTGAGACAATCTGTTCCTATTCCAGGGTAGCTTCACTCTCACTGGAAAAATGTTTTCCCTATATTCAGTTGGAGTTTCCCTTGCTGCAATTTGTGTTCATTATCTCTTGTCTTTTCAGGTGCACGTCTGAGAATAATCTGGACCTTCCATCTCAAAAGTACCATTGGACCCTTGAAAACAGCAGATTTCCTCCTTCAACTGCACTTCTCCAGGCTCTCAAGGACATCTGTTCACTAGCCAGAATAGAGTTTGATGAGTAGTGTGGGGATTGAAACAGAGGGTATAATGGAACTGATAAAGGAGCCTGGTATCTTAGGCCTGATCAAGCAGAAATCATGGGAGAGATAGACACAGATAAAAGCTCCCTGGGGTACAAGTGACCAAGAAACATGTTGTGAAACTTTGTAATGATTACCAAGTAACTGATGTCATAAAGAATGTATAACCAATGAGAATTGTTACCAGAATAGAACCCCTATAGAAGTGCCATACGAGAAAAACCCTATATAAATGCCTTGTATACTCAATAAATTGGGCTTCTGATCAGAACTCGGAAAGTCCTGTCTCTCAATCACCAATAAGTACCTCTGGCCTGGGTTTCTGTTACCTTTATGTCCAGCCATAGAGACATTAACCTTCCCTTCCCTGAACCTTTGTGCAGCTGAAGCTCTTACAGCCCACAATGATACACTCGAGAGAACATCCTGTGGTCAGAGCTGGAGCAAAGAGGGCTACCTGCCACACTAGCACTGACCCTCAGTGTGTGCCCTGTGGCACATCCTGCCAGCCATGGCACGGGACATTGACCATCCCTGCAGCCCACCAGCCCCAGGCCTACCCCCTCAGGTGCTACCTGACAGGCAGTCGTGGCTTGATGTTGACGGGTGGCGGTGCAGGGACATCATTTGGAAACATGTCAATCCACATGTGCAAGGAGCCCTGATGAGAGAAGACAGCAAAGACACTTCAAAAGACAGATCATTCTCCACCTCTTCAAGGAGCAAGGAAAGTTCTCATCAGAAAGCCCCTGCTTTGTTCTCTCCATTCCCAGCACTTGAGAGTGACATGAGATTGGATTTTACACAAGGAAAAAAATTAAGGCTATGAAAGTTTGCTTATTTCTGCTCCCAAGAAAAACCACTTCACCTACACTGAATCAATTTCAAACAGAGGCAAACCCGTCCCTCTGTCTTAATAGGGAGCATATGGTAATGCAATGCCTAAGCAAAACTGACAAAACTAAGAAGTGATAGGTCTGACTCTGCTCTCCCCACGTGCATTTCCAGTGCCAAACAAAGCCAGCATGACAGCAAAACTCTGCTTTGTTCAAACCTCCAGTACCCAAGAGAACAGGAGATTTCAGTGCAGAACATTAAGATGGTGAGTTCAGGTGACTGCATTGCACAAAACTAAGGATGGATGTTTCTTCTCCAGCCAGGGAGAAACCAAGAGTGCAGAACAAGGTTCTTGCAAAACAGCAGTGATAAGGAACACTACAGAGGAGGCAGGTATAGGCAAGGATACCATCACCCATGGAGGTGCATGGTGGCAGGGCTCAAAAGCAGAGCAGGTCTATTGCCACCCGCACAGCATCCTCATCAGAGCAGTGCTAAATGGCCTGTGGAGATAGGAAGGACTCTAGGTCACCAGCACTGTGAACACAACATCAATGGACAGAAGTTCCTCAAGGAAAGGGTGTTCAGAAACATCATGAGAGGTCAGAGGGTAGATGTGAGCAAAGGACAACCATAGCCAATGTCCTCTCTTCGTTGCTGGGCCATCCATCCACAGACACAACTCCAGTCACCCAGCCAGGAAGGGGACAAGGCATAAGATTCACAGGAGACCAGACAGCGGGCTGGAAAACAGCTGTCCAGGAGGTGCTTCCCTGAAACAATGTTCAGGTTTGGCATGGAAACACATCTTACCTGCACAAGCCCGGGGTTCTCTGGGTTATACAAAGACCGGATTTCCACATGCTCTGGTACTAGCTTGTACCCATATCCTGGCATCTCTTCCCAGTGCTGCAGGACGTACAAAGCCTTATGTTCAACATCCACTGACAAGTTCTCATTTGCCACTCCTCTCTGGTTCCTCACAGAGGCCTCTGCAGCAGGACACAGCCAGGGAGAAGATAAAGGCTTCTGGCCAGCAAGAGTCTTGTCAGAACATCAGTCACTAGCACAAGAACAGGAGGTGATGGACTGGGCAAACAAACACCTCTCCAGAAAAACAAATCCCCATTTGAAGGAGGAGGGCGAAGGTGAGGGGAGTGAGTTCAGTATGTTGCAGTGATGAGAGAAGTGGCAGGCAGGAGGAAAACAAGCAAAGAGAAATGCAATGGAAAGGGTAAAAAAGAATTTACTCTAGCCCTGGGAAAAAGATCCAAGGGACATTGACGAGGACGTGACCCTCTGGAGCAGTTTAAGTCCCCTCATCTCTGTGGTAGAACAGATCCATGAATGAATTTTTGCCAGAGAAGTGCTACTGGAAAGCATTATTTGCCACACTCAAAACATGCAGCTGTGCTCTCTGTTAATGAACACAATTAGTAATTGACTCCTTTGGCACAGCGAAGCCAAATGGCAGTTCAAGATCAAATCTTGCTGATGGGAGATAAGCCAGAGCAAACAAGTGAGGGCATAATGACCCACCCACTCCTGGGTTTATGGAGCTCAACTCCCGCTTGGGTATCAGTCTGAGACCTAAACCATTTCAAGCAGTGCTCAAGCACAGCAGAGGTTCACAGGGCACCAGCTGCAGCTGTGTTAGAACCAGAACCAGGCTGTCAGGGAGAGCACCTTGTTTCTGCCTCTCCAGCTATCCAATGACCTGAAAAAAAGGGGAAAAGGGCTTCTGGAGGCTCCTTGCCCTCTCCTGAGTAGGATTTCTTTTCCCTTCTTTGCATAAACCATAGAGACGACCAAAAAACTGAGGAACAGTTGCACTGAAACAAGGAGAAAGGTGGCCAGACATGTAGGTGTCCTCACTCTGAGTGGGTAAGGCCAGGGGTCATCATGCCTACAAGCTACATAGCATTGCCTTGAAGTACTCAGCCAAGTGGGCCACATCTGCTCAAGGTTGGATTCAATTGCACAGGTGTTGGCTGCAGCAGGCCCCTGGCCTTTGCTGAGGGAAGTTCTCCATCACTGCTGGTGAAAGGTTGGTGTGTTCTTGGGCATCTGTGGCCCTGGCTCAGGGTTTGTAATGCCACTTAGAAGGAAAGAAAACAGCAAATGAGAAGCAGAAGCTGCCCACAAGGTGGAGATGAACAGTAGAGATTGGCAGTGTGGAATCACCCAAGGCACCTGAAGCCACTGGAAGTACTGAGCATTCCTGGACAAAGCCAGCTAAAAACAGGAAAGACTGAAAAAACACTCCCTTCCCCTTTCCCCCATAACCCTAAACAGGACTTCATTTTCTTGCTGATAGTAATCATAAGAAGATGAAGGTACAGCTTTGTGACAATGCCAGCCACCAGAATAAGCTGGCATGCAACAAATCTCCATGACCAACACTGCCGTGCAAGTGGATTTACTTTGTTCCACCCACTGCCTGGGAAGCCACTTTGGTACCTAATGGCCTGGATCACATCTCCTTCCAGTGCAACAGTGTCCACTGAAATGAGGGCACTGAACCAAGGATGCACCTCACAGTGACCCAAAAAACTAGGCCATGCAGGGCACAGCCTGGTCACCTCAGGGAAGAGAGGACTGTGGGCTCCCAGATCACCCACCAGCACGTGCATTCCTAAGCACAGGCAACTATTTAAGGGACCAGTTCAACAAGCCCTCTGTACCTTCAGGAAAAGCCTCTGAAGGGACCTTGAATATTTTATTGTCGACTTTGATCTCCTCCCATCTGTACTCTGCAGCAGGGATTGAGTTTTTCTTGCATAAACTATCCAAGATCTGTGTGGGTTTAAAAGCATCTCGCCATGTGTTGTAGCCATTTCTGCATAGAAAAAGAAAACATTAAGAACTTCTTCAGCTTAAGTTTCTTTTCTAGGCTGTGAAACAGCCTTTCCTCCCAAAGTACAGGCTATGTCACTAGAACCCTGTTCTGATTTCCACTGGGAAAACCCTGGGCTTAAAAAGGTTAGAAAAAATCTTAATGAATGAAAAGCTAAACAAACTCTGTCCTGACAGAGATCAAGCTGGACTTGCACCCCACTGTTAGCTCTGCTATTAGTTCTGCTGCTCAGAACTATTAGCTTCTGATGAGCAGAAGCAATGCTAGCACTAGAAGCAATTCTAGATGCAGTTCCTAAGTGAGAAAGAGGTTTTAACTCTGCTGGGTACTCAGCTCCATTTCCCACAGCTAATTTTCCAATAGCAGGGTAGGAGAAGAGAAATTTGCAGAAAACTGGCCAAAGACACTGGAGAATCCATATGGAAGGAAGCCAAAGGAAATCAGATGTCTTGAGTGTTGCTGCTTACAAAATGCTGGCAGAGAAACTGCTGTATTTTCTGAAACAGGTCAGAGTCAAGCAAGCACTTTTCTCAGAACACCAATGTGTAAGCAATAAAGTTGGGGGGGGGTTTGTTATATTATGCCAGATATATTAGTTTGCAGTAGGAATTAGAGCTATCACAGGAAGCTGATAGGTGTCTAAAGGGATAGAGTTATCCATGTAACTTGTAGTGAATCTGTGGAGCACCTGCAAATGCATATTCTGTCTCGCGGAACAGGAGCACTGTTATCCACATGTGGTAGGTGAGAAGAATATCTATGGCCCTAATGTGTCACACTGGTACCTACAAGTCATACTGCACAGCCACTCCACAGTTGGCCCTGTGCTTGCTGTAGAATCGATTCTCCAAGTCAATCTTGGTCTCCCCAATCAGATCATCAGATCCAACCAAATCATGGTCAAAAACTGCCACAGTGAGTTCTGATTCCATGGGAAAGGAAACTGTCAGCTCCACAACTCTGGACAGAAACAAGCAGGGAAAGTCCAATTAGCAAAGAGGATGGAAATGAAACACATGCTCTGCTTTGATAATTCTACACATTTAAGAACTGTATTTGACAACTTAAAGGCCTATGATAAACTTTGGTTCTCTCTAAATTTAGTATGTGTAATTTTCAGTGTGCGTGTTCAAAGGAATTTCTTTTCCAGGAATGTATGGCTCAGATAGAGGAGCTGGAGTTAGGGAAAAAGCTCTCCAATGCTCAGCTTCCAATTTTAAATCAAGTCCTTGGGCATGCTCGCCTCCTCATCCAAAGCACGATGGCTCCTGAGTTAGCTGGAGGCAAGAGACATGCCCCAGGGCTTTGTGTTAAGGTGCAAAATTCTCCATCAGAAAGGAACAGAAGACCTTACATGCTGAGCCACATTCCAAGCCCCAGATTTGCACTGGTCCTATTAAACCTGCTAGGTGAAATCTTTTTGCATACTCTCCAAACACAGGATTGAGCTGCTTTGGGATGTATCGCTCCTTTGTGTCCTTCTGCTGCTGCCCCACAGTCACCACCACATAGGGGTCTGCTTTGCCATTGGGGTCTGCTGGAGACAGATTTGTAGCCTGGAATATACAAGAGATACTGCTGTACACAGCTGTGGAGAGCAACCTGCACATGGAACACTGCACAGGCCTGACACCACCCAAGCCTGCTTGATCAGGTCCTTCCAGCAACTGCCCCAGCAGTGAAACAGCCACTTGTTCTCACACAAATCCTCACTCTACAAGCCACTCATGTCTTTAGTTGTGGACCCATCTACTTGCCCATGATCTCAAGGCAGATGTGAGGAGGCACAAAATGCCCATCTGCCCATCCTCAAGCTACAAAGCATGGAAGACAATCTATGGACGTGATGTGAGTATCCTCCACTGGCAGAGGCTTCAAGCCAGCACCATATTTTTCACAAGTGCCACTGCTCACATCTACTGAGCAGAGAAGGGCAGAAGGTCCACAGGGAGGGGAGAGACCACTAAGCATTACTGCCACCTCCACCAGAGACTTACCTTAACAATGTAAACTCTTACAAGAACCTTGATAGGTCTGTTCCTTGGAATGCCCCGGGAGACCTTGGGTTCTGTAACAGCTTCCTCAGTAGGGTAGACATAGAAGGAGCCCTGCAGAAAACACTTTTCAAGGAACAGCTGGATATATGGGAATATCTCAGAAAGGATTGGAGCCACCAGCTTCACCTGCCAACTAGAAAATCAGAGCCATTTCCCCATGCAGACCACAGACACCCTATGCCCATGGGGACAGTCCTTCCTAAAAGTCCAATCATCTCCACATGGCCCAGGCAATCCCTGCTTGCAATTTAGGCTGCAGGCTGTCATACCACTGCCAATGTCAGATCTGAACACCTCTAGGCACTTTAGACTGCCAAAGACAGAGGACACCAAAGGTTTTCTAGGGACAGCTACAGCTTCTGTAGTTGATATTTCAGAGTCTTCAAGAGCTCCTGGATGGGAAGATGATGCCTCTTTTAAATAAGTTTTGTTAATTTTAAAACCAGTGAAGCTTACTTATATAATACTTATATGCATACTGAATATGCCCAGAGGCTGCAACCAGAATGAGTTCTTTATGCTTCATGCTTTCTCCTTGTAGCAGCTAAAAAATCTGAATTGGATGGATTTATAAGCTAACAACAGTAGGACCACAGTAAAATTGCTTCAACAGGCACCAACAGTACCCTGGCCAAGGTGCAGCCAACCTGCATACCCACACACTCTGCAAGGTTTTGCTGGTGTTGGCTTGCTCTAAAATACATGTCATAAGGATCTTCTTCCACAAGCAGCACAAATGTCATCCAAATGAAACAGTACCTTGTACTTCCCCACATAATGTTCATCCTCATTTCCATCTTCATCTTCATTTGCTTTACCACGATGAAGGGGGAAAATACACAACCAGTCCTCAAAATTACCAAACTCATTTTCCAGCTCAGAGTTGTAGATCTGAAATAAGTAGAAAGTAATTTTGGGCCTTTTCCTGCCATCTCAAAGGAGAGTCAGAAAGACCATCCTTTTTCTCTTTCAACCATTTCACCTAGTACTACCTTACTCCTGTATTACTCACTGCAGGGTATTAATGATTTTGCTGCATGTCCCTGGGGCCAGCCTTGGATGTGGATGCACATCTCAGCTTGGCTCCAAGGTCTTAATAGCTGCATTAAAGTCCAGCAATGATAGGGCCTCAGCACACACTGTAGGTTCTCCTCCCAGCATAACTTCCACTGCAGGAAGGTGAAGAAGACATGGACAAAGGGCCTGGGCTGAAAGAGACTAGGTGACCTCAATTATCACCTGAAGGGTGGCAATGAGCTTCCTCTTGGGTTGAGCAGATTCAGCTTCAATCACTGTCTCATCCTCTGCTTCCACATCAATTGAAGATGCATTTAAATTCCCTCCATCTAGAAATGACAGTAAGAGATTAGGAAACACTCTGATTTCACCCATCATGTCAAATGTCTCTATGTGAAATTATCTCAGCCACAGCTTCTGCTTTCACCCAGGGCTTTGGCCTGTGTCATGGCAACTGGAGCTTTTGCTGTTTGTAACAAGTGTCATTCCAGCATCTCAGGTTTCCCAGCATGGCATGACTGGATGGGTGGGGGGACAAAAACTGGTACAGATCTACCTGCCTGTTTGCCTGTATGGCCACTATTCAGACAGGAATTGGGCAGAAACTGAATGAAGGAAGGTGGTTGTGCCAGCTCACAGGTGCTGTCAGGGAAGGCACAGAAAAGAGTGCACCCTCCTCTTTGGAGGAGGGCCAAAGGAGGAGCTTATTTACTGGCCTGCTGGTTTGGGTGGCTAACTGAAGCATCACTGCCACTTTCAGCACAGCCAGCTGAGCCTGGAGAGGAAGTGTCTAGACCTTTCTCAGGGGCACCACCAAAGCAAGGACAGAGTGGTTGTGTCCTTGTCCCATTTTCCAAAGCTCCAGATCCCTCGAGCCCTAATGGCATGCAGGTACCCTCAAAGCCTCTTGTTAAATTGTATTTACATCATTTTTGTACTTCCCACTTTCCCAGGTCAGAGCTATGTGAGTCACTGCTTACACCTCTGCAAACCTGAACTTACAGCTGCAACACTGTTCTCAGATCATAAAAAGATTGTTATTACTGTCTGTTACCTCTGTTACCTTCTGTTACTGATTCACTTGTACCCCAGGTGAGTATCCCATGAGCACAGAGTGATGCCCGGCTCCTGGACAGTTTTCCCTGTCCATCATCCTCCCTCCATCCCACCACTGTTTCCTGGTCTTACCCAGACAATCCCATGATCCCTGCAGATGGCTTTTCTGCATTTTGTTCACACAGGAAAGTACTTGCTTTAACACCATTTTACAAGACTCCACTATTTTCCAAGACTTTTCTGACTATTTTCCAATTTTTTTTTCAGAAAAGTTTGGTGTTTTCAACTTGAAATAGCCTGTTAGCCCTTGTCAATGTCTTCAGCCTCTCTGCTCACTTTTATGGTGTTGTTGCTGAATGTTGCAAGGTTGTTTTCTGCACAGACGCCAATCCCACAAGCCCAGTACCCTCTCGGATGGTATAAAATCTTGGTTCTCCCCAATAAATAGTGGGGTATTGTTAGAGAACTCACCTGCATCATTCAAGTCATCATTCTCAGCATCTTCCTCATCACTGCATCCCTGAAACACAGGTAAACAGTCACCTCAGATCCATGACAGAGAAGGGGATGCTCCTTCCAAGCACAGAACACTGACATTTTCCTGCCAGTTGAGTAAGTAATACATAGCATGAAATCATTCAGCCATAACATCATTGTGGATTGGTACCAAATGAGCGTCTTAATGACTTTTTCTTCTCCCCAGATCCTCCTGCTAGCTTCTTTTGATTGGAATTGGACAGCGCAAGGAAGGAAATTTGGAGCAGACCTGCTCCCATAACACATATTAGGACGTAACCAAGACAGAGTAAGCAGCGTGAAAGTCCCTGTTAAAATCGGTAACATCATATTTTCAGGAGTCTCTCAACAGAAGCTGTCTCATTCTCACACCACTTGAGCACCAAGTCTCAGGGATGTGTCAATACCCACCTCCTGCTGAAATCAGCCCATCTAGTAGATGCTTGATACCTGGTTACCTTAAGTATGCTTGATACACTAAAGTCCACATCTTCCTGCAGATCCATGCCAGCAGAGCTCCTGTGACACTCAGTATGGTTGAAAACATTTTCCTCAGACTAGTGCAGCCTATTTTTCCTTCTGTTGGCAGCTGTCACAAAATATTACCTGGTTATACAACTCTTTCAGGGATGCATAGTACTTGGACCACCAATCCAGTTCTTCCAGTTCTGGTTTTTCCTCTTCATATTCATCTTCCTTCTTTACAAGCTTATTGATAGGAATCTTCTTCAAAGGAGCCTTAAGAAAACAGAGAAGAGGGTTCAGAGGGAAGAAATTACCACCTAGGGCACTCATGCACCTTTCTCCAGTGCCCTGGGAACCTCTGCTAAAGGCTCAGCATTCAGGCAGAGCACAGGAGGAGTAAAGCTACCTGTGGCCCCAGGTTTGTTTTTGCTACAAAAGAAGCCATTCTCAAGGCACAGAGCAGGTCTCCTTAGTGTCCCTGTGCTGGAGCCTCAGCACATGGCACTGCCAATGAGCAGGCAGGAGAGAGGAGTATTTCAGTCCAGAGAAAAACCTGGTGGATGAAACTTAACACTGAGCTTCTGAATTTTTGTTGTTGTTGTTGTTTGTAATCTACAGTTTAGCTTTACAAACTTCAAAATTTGTTGGGCCCAACACATCACTCACCTTCACAAAACTAAGTGGGTGAGTGCTGGAACCTGAGTCACCAGCTGCCAGTCCAATGTTTACCACAGTCTGAGATGGAAGATGGTAAGATGAGATGTTGCAAGCTGAGATGAAAATAAAGAGCTTCATGTTTCCATGCATTTATTTCTGCCCACTACTTCTTACTTTCAGCCACAGGAAATTCCTCCCTGTTAAAACACTGCAGTCTGATTGATTTAAAGATTTTCATAGCCCAGACACTGCAAAAAACTGCTAGAAATCCAACTGCTGGAAATCCAATTGATGAGATTGGCCACCATCATCAATACGCTTGTTGCTGACTCCCAGGAATTCAGAATTATGTGATATACCTTCCCTGCTCAGAAATAACCACGGATGGATCAATCTTTGGCTTCTTCTTCATGCTTCCAGATCAGAGTGCTAGCTGTTGCTGTCATAGAGCTATTTAGCTAAACTATTACCCAATGAATAGACCTTGACCTGACAACATGAAAGAACTTTAAACTCTTCAATCCTTGGTCCTAGTGGACCAGTTCTCTAAAGATAGAGGTCTCATTGAGCAATTTTTTCCCTGTGAGGGTGGTGAGACCCTGGCACAGGTTGCTCAGAGAGGCTGTGGCTGCCCCATCTCTGGAAAAGTTCAAGACCAGGATGAGCAGAGCTTGGAGCAATCTGGTCTAGTGGAAGGTGTCCCTCCTCATGGCAGAAGGTGGAACAAGATGATCTTTAAGCTCCCTTCCAACACAAATAATTCTGTGATTCTATGACCTTGTGATTCCAGGGAGAGAATTTTGCTGCCTGGCTAAGAGTGAGTGGAAGAGCCAGGGATCTTTGCCACTGGCAAAACCTGCCTGTTGTCTCCATGACAACCT
Source organism: Pycnonotus jocosus (assembly GCA_013400435.1). Classification (NCBI taxonomy): domain Eukaryota; kingdom Metazoa; phylum Chordata; class Aves; order Passeriformes; family Pycnonotidae; genus Pycnonotus; species Pycnonotus jocosus. The sequence goes on along the minus strand of VWYP01025897.1, from coordinate 35,192 downwards.
CTCCAAGCAGCTCACCTTTGGGCATATCCTCTGGTTCCTCCTCCAGCTCTCTGGGAGAGAATTTCATCACATTGGATACGACATGGCTACCCACCAGCACCGTGCGTCCAAATGCACGCTTTTCCACCACAAAGATGCTGAGGGGAGGGTGCAGGTATACCTGCTCTGGGAGCTCCTGCAAAATAATTATGCATGGGGTTCACAGGAGTAAGGATGATTAACCTGTGTTGAGCTATCAAACTACAGCAGCCCCATCACATACAGAGAAGCCTGCCTGCACCTTTGCAAAAATCAAAGACTTGCAGTGACAGGCCATGGCTAAAACAGCTCTTGGTGGGCTATTTCACAAGATTTTGTTCTGCAGCTGAACCATGTGATCATGGGAGAGCAAAATCCTGGAGGCAGTTCCCTTCCTATGTCGCCCCATGCAGTGAGGCAGTGCACAGGTGCAGGGTAGCCCCAGTGTACTCGGACACGGCAGAATCCACCTTCCCACTCACCACATCCATGTATTTGACGAGCTCAGTGAAGTTGGGGTTCTGTTTGTAGGACACAATCACCTCTGACTCCACCTTCTTGCCAGCGCATTCAATGATCACCTGAGGCTCATCCACCTCAAACAAGTTCACTCTCTTCAGGTCCCTCAGGCCCCAGAACAGGATCTGAAGCACAACATGAAGCTGCTGTCTGAGACATGCCAGGGATGGTACTGCCCATTGCTGCCACTCCCCATCCACAGGACACAGTCCCCAGAAGAGGCACAGGCCTGCTCTCCCAGCTCAGCTGCCCAGCAGCTCTGTCTGTTGAACTACTCAGATGGTTTCCCCATCATGTCAAGCACCTCCATTTCTGGCATCTGCTCAGGCTTCACAGGCACATTTAAGCTCCAAACCGGACTCCCTCACCAAGCCCTGCCCTCCACCCAGGGGCAGCTTGAGGGGAAAGCCAGTGCAGCAGAAGGCAGCACACCTCTATGCGAAACTCCTTCAGTACTGGGCGGATGCCCTCAGGGATGATGAACCGTCCAGCACGGGGATCTTCCAGGTAGTCAGGCTCCTTGGGCTCCACGTCCACAGGCACTGATGGCTGAACAGGTGGAACCAGGACACAGCAGGTGATGAAAGTTATTTCTATTCTATGCTATGCCAAGCCCCCTCTCTCCCTCCTTCTAGTTCTGCTCTCACAGGCTGTCTCTACAGCCTCCTCTCATTGGAAAGCCAGATATGGCCTCCAGCTTGGAATCCGCTGGTGGGCCTCATGCAACCAGCTCCTCACCCATGTAGCTCTCCTCAGAGAGCTGCCAATCATGTGCAGCTTCCTACAAGCCCGTTACCTGCAAATAGCCACTGTAATCAAGCTCGATCAGCTCAAATGTGGCAATGAGCTCTCCCGCTGCTTTGGTGCCTCTATAGAAATCAAAGAACTGCAGGGCAGGTTTGGTGTATGGCTCATCAATCAGCTTCACCTGTGGGACAGCAAAAGCCTGCCCAAGGAACTCAGGGGAGCCCTGCAGGAAAGAGGGGAATGAGTCAAATCCTCCCTGTGGTGTCTCATCACTTCAAAGACCACCACTAATTCCAGCCAATCTGGGACAGTACAAGACTACTCTTCCACCCACGTCATCCTCTGCTTTGATTTTCTCTGTTCCATCCAGATCTAGGAACAGATAAAGGCATGTCTGCAGCAGCTCCACTTAATTCCCAGTTCATCTCCATGCAAATGGCCTGGCACCATGCACCAGAGGACATCAAAGCTAGATCAAGTTTTTCAGAGTCTCTTCCAGACAGGGTTTGGGTATCTCCAAGGCTGGATGCACTACAGGCCCAGAATGTGATCTACTCTGTGTAAAAATTCTTTTCTTATATCAAGATGGATTTTCTTCTTTGCCAGTTTGTGCCAATTGCTTGCCATTGGGCCCTCTGGGTACCTTCCATGAGAAGTCTGAACTGAGCTTTTCTATCTTTTCCCACTGGGTAGCTGCACAGAGCAGAAAGACTCTACCTTTCTCTTGACCTCTGTAGGCTAAATATATTCAGCTCTCCTCCTCTGTCCTGTGCTCCATCTTGGTGGTCTCCTCTGGACTCACCCCAATATGACAGGGTTTGTCTTGTACTAGAACCCCAGCAAAGCTGCTGAGTTACACCGGAGAACCTGATGCAAGTTACATCACCCTTAGGATAACTAAGAGGCTCTAGGAGACAGTGTGACTTTAAAGCACTAATAAAGAGAGAAAATGGAGGACTGAGGAGGGATGATTGATGACGTCTGGGAACACAGGGAAAGGAACAGCCCTAAAAGCAGTATGAGTTCCCCCAGGTTATGAGCCCTCTGCAGTGTGAGCCTGCCAAGGAAGCAGGCATAGTGTTTCTTCAAAAATAAGAGATCCTGCATCCAATGAGCACTCATCAGCCCTGATGAGTTTAGAGTATCTCTGAGTCAGAAAGTCTCAATCTCAGCCACAGTCCCCACAACTCACTATCACCAGTGGACCAGGACCAAGCTGAGTCATGGAAACCAAACAGAGAAGTGGCAGCACTCAGAGCTTCTCTGCCTTCCCTTTCCTGGGAAACAACAAGAGGAGGGCAGCATGGCCATACTTACAAATTTATTCTGGCTGAAAAGGTTGATTACAATGATGGGGGTCTCTGTTTTCAACTCTTCTTTCTTCCCATCAATAATGAGCTGGTCAAACAAAAGTAGCTCATTCCACATAGGACTCAGTGTCTCCTCCAGCATCTGAAGATGGAGATAGAAGGCCCAAGTGGAAATAAACCACATGCAGGAAAATGAGGGGCTCTGGGCTGATTCCCTCTCTCACACAGCCACATGCAGCTGGTGGCCGGCAGGAGCTGATGTAAAAAGTGTGGGATTAGCACTCAAGGTCAACTAGCACATGCCAATCAACCTCTGAGACCATGCTCAATGACTGTCAAATATTCCCTGAACATAATCACACTGCTCAGATCATAGATACTTGAGTGCTTGGAGATACAAAAGTCCCAGGAGGACTGCCATAGCACTGGCCTTAAATATGTCAGTGAGGGCATTTTTCTCTCCCAAAGTTCCCACGATGACAGAGGCAAGAGTTTAAGTAGTCTCACCCTGGTGGTCTGGCAATGAGTTGAAAACACCACTCTTGCAAATGGATCTGAAAGGCCATTATCATCTGCAGGGAGGATACCTCGAGCCTGATACAGATGGGCTCGGAGCTGGAAATAGCTGAAGTCTGGTAAGAAAGGGAGAGAGGAGGTCTCCAATGAAGTCCTGTATGAGATCACAAAAATGCCTGAAGGAGGCCATCCAGATAGGAGTGGATCCTGTGAGGAATAGCTACCACTTCTGGAGACTGTGGTTCTCATAGTAGTATATCTCAAAAGGTTTAGCCAAGCCAGACAAGCTCAGTGGGCTCCTCAGACACCTCTGGGAAGTACATGACATGTGACATGTGAAATGTGCAGTGTTTTGCTGTGAGCATCTACTGTGGGGGAGCACCACCAAGCCTCATCAGAGGGGCAGAACTCATACCCATTGATAATTTGGCAACACGTTCAATGCCTGCAAAGCACCCATCCTGTCTGCTGCTTTAGCTGTGAATATGCAAATACATCCTCATGAGATCAAATTGGATATGCCTGTCCCAGTCATGCCTTGCAGTAGATCAGGTCCTAGTTCTGAGACATTATAATTCTCAGATCACAGTGTTGCCTGGAGGTGAAGGGCTGTGGGGGGACAATGCCAGAGAGATGCTAATCCATGGATGGGATCTCTCAACTCCCTGCTCTCCTGCTTATGTGAAAGAACTGGCATCTGCACTCACCATCCCTTCTGAGCCGGCTAGGAAGGCTGTATGCTGAGAGCTGGGCTATCTCCTGCCCACTCTCAGAAAGGAACTCCTCAGGCAGCTCTGCCAAACAGTTTTTTGCATATTTGGTTACCCCAAGCCACATGTAGATTTCCAGTTTGGCAAAGATCTCACCAGTGTGTAAGCCAGGGACCTGAAAGCACAGAAGGTTTAGCAGGTTTCACACGTCAGACCAAGATGATCACCATCAGCCTGGGACTGACCAAAGAGCACAGGAGAGAGAGCACCACATCAGCAGAGGAAAAATGCAGCGGTGGAGCGAGAGCTGTGTTTCATTGTGAACTCCAGGATTTCACGAAGAAGGGCTGAAAGCAAGGAGGGGGAAACAGCACGAAGCAAGCAAAAGCACAATGTTTTGGTATAAACCCTACCTTCATAAAGACAGTCTGGATCTTTGCACAATCTTTGCCTTTCTCATCTTCAACTACTGAGTAGAGGATGTTTTGTGCAGGAATTCTGGCATATGCCACACGCCTGTTGTTGCTGAGCATCCAGATGAGTACATCAGGGAGAGTGCACTGAGGCTGGAGGGAGGGAAGAGAGGAACAGCATGCGTCATCCTCCTTCCACTGACATGGTGAAAGCTTCATCTCCTCACAGAAGGAACTGCTGAGCAATGGCGGTTTAGAGATCCAGAAATGAAGTACATAACATTGGCCACATGCTTCTGAAAGTCAGTCCTGCAATATGGCTCTGGAGGTGTTGTGGTTTAACCCTGGCTGGCAACTCAGGCCCATGCAGCCCCTCACTCACTGTGTCTCAGTGTGATAGGAAAGAGGATTCAAAAAGTAAAAGTGAAAGAAGTCATGGATTGAAATAAGAACAGTTTAATAGGGAAAGAAAAAGCTGCACACACAAGTGAAGTAAACAAAAAAAATCCATTCCCTTCTTTCTGTGGACAGGCAGGTCTTCAACCATTCCCAGAACAGCAGGGCTCCATCACAGAAATGGTGACTTGGGAAGACAAACACTATCACTACAATTATACATCACTCTACCCTCATATAGCTAAAGATGTGAAAAGTACTTGACTTCACTTAGTGAAAGACTTCTCCAAACTTCAACAGCATCTGTCTACCTTATGTCAGCAAACATGGCATTCTGGTTGACACTACAGCAACACACCAAATTTTTTCAGTTAATTAAAATACAAACAATGAAACTCTGAATGTGGAGAGTCTCTGCTATGGATGAGAACCTTATTCCAATGCAAGTTTGAATCTGCAGGAAGTATCTAGGGTCAGTCCCTGGTAGAAGTGTAGGCAGCACAGGTAAGGCTGTTTTCCCAGGCAAAACTGTCTGCTGCAGACAAGGCCTTGCACTGGTGGGGCAGAGAGGCCCAGAAGGCCTGGAGCTGGCCCAGCTTTGCCTCGTACCCTCTGCAGAGTTGCTTAGAGCCCTGCTCTGCCACCAACAGCCTTGCAAAGCTGCCTGGCCTCATCCCCCATTAGAACTATCACAGGAAACATGGTAACTTTCAGTAGCTGGAATTTAGAATTTTACATAGTGAGGAAAGACAGCAGAGGAAAAGCTCCAGCTCAGACTAGTGAGAGCCCCAGCAGCCAGCTTGGTATCCTTTCTTTGCCTATCCTCTCCAGCTCAGAACAGGGGTTCCCTAGGAGCCATTGTACCTCTTTAGCCACAAAGCGTATCTTTGTCAGGATCCTCCTTGTCTCCTTAGCCTTCTCCTTGACATTGTCTCGAGTCAGACGCCGTCTCACACGGAGCCCCTGCTTTGCATACAGGATCTGAACAGAAAGCACAGCTGTCACACAGCCAGACATGCCCCACTGCCACCATGCATGGAGGGTCTACAGGGAGCCTACTGTGTGCTGACCACATCCATCCTGCCCCATTGCACCCTGACCTCCACCATGGCTCACTGCCCAGTTGCTGAGAGCAAACCTCCATGAACCTGTCACAAAGCCATTTAGCAAAGGGTGCCAAGAACTGGAGACTCCAGTAACTCATCGGCCTAGCCAATATCATGTGGTAACAGAAGTCCATGACCTTTAAAATCATTTTGGGCAGAAACATGTCTAAGGAATAAACATTTCAGAAGCTAAGGCTCCAGATAGTGCCTGCGGGAGACTTTGCCCAAGGAACAACATGGGGCCACAGTAGTGTGGGAAAATGCAACACAGGGCTTGGATTTCACCATTAGTATATATCAGAAATAGTGTACACATCAGAGGAGAGACTTTGAGATGAATCAAAACTAATAATGAAATACAGAAGGAATGCATGTTGTACACCCACTATGGACTGGCAAGGCCAGAAAACTCATCTCTTGGGTGGGTTCTGTCTTCCAGAGCATCTCAGATTAGCACAGTACCTCCACCATAGCTCAGGTGATGATATACAAGGGAGCAGAGGGAAGGCAACTGGGACCCAGATACACCTAAATTTTATTTCCTGCTGCTGTCATTGCATTTTGGTCAGCCTTTCAAAGCTTTGTAGTCTGATGGAGGCTATGCTGTGAGCTGTGCTCTGCTGTGCTGTGATGGAGGGTATGTCATTGTGCTCTCATTCAGCTAGCTGGTCTTATGTGCAGGGTGATAAGTGCCCAAGTGTTGCCCTTTCTAAGGACAGACAGATGAACGGCTGCTGTAGACCTCCTGGATATCTACTCAGCCAAGGGGTTGAGTTTTCAGAAGTAGTGAATCTCAGTGAGCCACCACAAAACTGCCTGCGGGAATATGGTGCATCAAAAGGCCTCCAGCAACCTACTGCACAGCAATATGCATGTGCTCAATCACATATGCCCCAGTGGAGATGAGAGAAGGCATCAGCATGTGCACAAAACTGGGGGCAGCCATGGCCAGACCCTGTCTGTGTTCCCTCTGCTGGAAATTGTATTGCTCTGAGCAGAACTTGGGAGATGGTGTAGTAAAAGCCTGTGACTGATACAGTGAGTCTTTGCTCCAGGTTTCATTCTTAGCATCAGTTCTTGCTCATCCTCCAGAGATTTCTCCAGAGCTCATGCTCCCACCAACCACCACCAAGCCCCACAACTTACAATATTGCGCATGAGGTATTTTGTCCGACATTTGTCCAGGTTATTTGGATGAGCCATTGTCTTTCTTTCTGCACTGAGCAAATATTGCCTACAATGAGAAAAGCAGCACAGACTGTATCTTCTGCACCCAGCATGTTGAGCACAGCTCACAGCAGGACACAAGCTCCAAATCCCTGGTACCAACGTGTCAGGAGGCTCTCTTTCTGCAATGCCCTCTCTTCTGCAAGCTTGTCAGTTCAGAAGGTACACTGGGGATTCTCAGCACCTGAGGCTCCCTTTCTACTGTTGCACTGTGGACTGAAGTGCATATCGGTTCCCACAGGGTAGTCATGGGGATTGAAACACTTGTCTTTTGACTGCATGATTGAAAAAAGTGAATGAAATATCCTTCACATTTAGGAAACACGTGGGAGCCCAGGAACACTGAGGCTACCATCTATTACCCCTCTGATTCTTAGAATAGGACTAGTATCTCCCCTCCAAGCTTAAAGAGCTACAGGGAGCTCTTTTTTTCCCAAGTCATCCTCATTTCCTTCTGCACACCAACCTCAAAAGGACAAGAGAGAAGGCCACATACAGTCCAAGCAGAAAACAGTATGACCTCCTAACCTGAAAACAAGAAACTTCAGGAAACGAGGGACATGCTAACCTGCATCCAGCTACAAATTCCTTCAGCACCTCTCTGAGGCACTCTTCTGCTTTAGCCTTTGGTCTTCTCAAGAGCTTCTCCACGTCATCCAACCCCTGCTCCTGCAGTGAAATCACAATATTCTCAAAGTTTGCACCTGGCTGAGGGGTCAGAGTAAACCCTTGCAAAGATGCATTTGCCACAAATGGCTTATGTCTTTCTTCAGAGCTGAGATTCATGAGTGCTGCAAATCAGCACTATGCTGCCAGGGACCCTCCAGAGCCTGAGAATAACCTTAAAATTTGTAACAACACCTTGTGTCTCAGTCTTGGAGCCACTAACATACACTGTGGCAAGCTCTGCTTTCATGTCTTCAAGCCCAAAAGGGAAAGGCAAGGTCTTGGGGAAAGACTGCATCCCCTTCATGACTGAGGCTGAGAGTCTGCTTGCCGAATCATCTGCCCAGGGCTCACACAGCTCAGGACTGGCAGCAGAGGAATTTGTTGTCACAGACATCATATCACATCACTCACTCGACCAGGAATCACCACAAAGCAGTTGCACAGCATGAGTCCATGTGGCCTACCCAACCTGTCTAAAGGGCAGGTGGGACTAAGCCCTGTGAGAGACATGGACTTGCATGGGTTGGGAGGACAGCAAACATCTCACGCAGCAACTGCACATGTAACAAGGAAAGCACACCAGGAAGGAGCATGCCACAGACAAACACCCTGAACATGCTACCAGGCGCTCTGCCAGTTTGATAATCCGGTTGGAAATGCAGAGTCTCCAGGCGTGATCCTCCCAGTAGCTCCATACATGCACGCAGGGTTTTTCATGTGTCATAGGCAGGCAGCTGTATGACCTAAGGGCAGCAGGCAGAGGAGGTTATGGCTACTGCTACCATTACAGAAAGCATATGCCATATCATAACACATGTGCTTGCACATCCAGCAAGGGAGCAGAGGCTGAACTCTGTCTCCCTCACAGGGAATTAATTGGCTGTTTTGGGCTCTGCACCATGGACGTGGGTGCAAGCTGCTGGATCTGCCCTTTGCTATTCCAAACTAGCACACACGGTTTCTAGTGGAGACAGCAGCACACACTCAGATGAATGAGAGGAGGGGATGCCACCAAGATTTCTCACTGCTATGGGACTAAGTAGTAGCAGGCACAGGCTGCACAACACAAAGACCAAGACACTGCCAGGCCTGTGGGACAAATTAGGCAGCAGTCCCAGAGCAAACATATCATCAGAAGAGCTTGTATATGTGTCTTGTCTGCTCAACATAGGACAGCATATGCCAAGAGTACTCCTCTCCTTCTTCCTCACTGGAAGCAAGCCCTCAGAATGCTGCTTGTGAAGCATAGAAGGGATGGCTGTTATTGAAAAGTCTCAGTTTCCTTGGGACCCCATCCTTGGCCATCTGCACACATCAAGCAGAAACCACAGGGCTCACAGAATTATGCCGTCTGGGAAATCCCAGCCAGCTAGGTCATGGCAAGCAGCAGGGTTGCAAGGAAGAGAAACTGATGATGCATTGCTGAGCAGACCTCTAGTAACATCTGGAACAACCAACCTGAGAAGCTGTGACAGCCCCAGGGAAGGTGAGATAGAAAGATATAGAAGACTTACTTGTCATACTCCATGGGCTCTGGTCTCTGGCTCTTTGTAACTGATTTGTTCAGTGCTGCTAAAGCTGGAGTCAGGATTTCAGCATCCAGCTCACCACCGGAACCAGGACCGAGTAAAGGCTGCCTTTCTTCTTTCACTTCTCCTTTTCCCACTTTTTGCCATCCTTTGGTCACAACCTCTTCAGATTTGCCATAGTTTCCTTGAAGGTGAGCATTAAATTATGAACAGGTAAGTGGGATCACTCAGGTTTTTTTAGAAAACAAGTTTTCTTGCTTGCAAAAACAGACTCTTGGCAGTCTTCCTGCCAAGACAAACATGGGCATTTACTGCTTTGGGAGCTAGCAGTTGTGTCCAACCATTGGCATATCACATGGACAACCAGGATGTCCGAGAGGGAGATGGGCAATTGCAAGGAGGTCCTTGTGTATGCCTTCTCCAGTTCTGCCAACTCCACCAAGAGGCTGCTGACTATCATCTACATCCCTACACTGAGGCCAGCATCAGCTCCTCAAGCAGTATCTCAGCATCAAGCATCTCCACCCGTCCGTCTTAGCAGGTGAGAGCTTTGACTCACCCCCAGGTGATTGTTTCCCCATCACTTGTTGTCACATCCTCTCAGTGCCACATGGCCAATTCCAGTATTCCAGCTTTCCCCTCTTTTTTTTCCCTTTCTTTCTACCAAGCCTACTTCTTTGTACCCCCACTTACTAGAAGAGTTTCCCCAAACTTTCCCAACACAGGTAATTCACACAAATGATGAAATCTCCAATCCCATAGAAGAGATACAGGATTTTCAGGTAAGTAAAGCACTGTGTACACTCCCTGGACTCATTCCTCATCCTTCCCAAGTTCCCCATCTGACTCGACAGGGCAATTTGAAGAATTGACTTGGCTGTCAGAGGGAGATTCCCACTGTTCCCATGGTTTCTGGACATGGGGCCCTGGAGAATACCCACCTATAGAGACTTCAAAGCTGACAGGTTTCGAGTTGAGAGAGGAGTCCATCATAGTGGCTTCAAAGAAGGCAGCAAAGAGAAGGAATTCGTCCTTTCTCCCCAACACATTCTGAACAAGGAGACAGAAATCAGCCTGGAAGCCTTGTGCCAAAACACTGCTGGAGCACAAGGGCATAACTGATGCCTGCCACCTCCTCCATAGGACCTCAGCAGGATGCTGCTGAGATCACCACTGGGCTGCCAGAAGCAGGATAAAATTTCTTGGAAATTCTGAGGTGTTGGTGCAGAGCCATGGATTGGCTGATGCTTGTGTGAAACTGAGCAGCTCGTAGGCTAAAGGGATGGCTATTGCACCAACACAGCTGCCTCCCACCTTGCCTCTTTCCCTTCACAATTGTGCATGCCAAAGACTGGCATGGATCAGCCATGTCAACACAAGAGGACTCACCTCAGGGAGTGGATGAAGCTCTTCCACCTCCACAGTGACCTCCCTGGGCTGCTCAGCCTCCAGAGAGCTCCCAGACTCCCCCTCTCCCTGCAGCTGGCTCAGTTCTTTAGTTTTCTCCTTGGATTTTTTACTTTTCTTCTTCAGGTTCAGTTTTCTCAGGGCACCTCTCATCTTATCCCCAAGCCTCCTCTCTGCTGCACTGGGGCTGCTGAAGATCTCCACTGTGATGGCCATGAGGATGCGCCCACGGTAGAAGATGCCCTCACCCATGCCTTCATTGAGGTCTTTGTGGACGTCCCGAAGAGCTGAGTTCTGGGGGGAGCCATACAGGTTCACCCAGGCTGGGCCAAATGTGGGGTTAAAGCCTGCGGAGACAGGAACAGGATTTCATTGTGCTCCAGGGTGCTGCTGCAGAGAGACCTCCCCTGAGAGGATTGCCCAGGACACCACAATGTCAGCGTGCTTCAGCCACTTCTGCTGCCACCCCCAGGAGACTAGCATGCCAAGCAGAAAGTGCATGGCGTGGGGCTGCCCAGGACATCCTGCCCTGAGGCAGCCATGCCAAGTCTCACCATTCCTGTCAGAGTCCGAGATCTCCTGCAGGTCTATGTAGTGTGTAGCAATGGCCACATCACCGACATTGGCATCATCCAGCACCTGGACTTTTATCTTCCTGGACAGAGGTGGGAACATCTCAATGAAACTGATCTGCTCGTTCCACTCAGGCTCAGTGGTGTTGGTCTCCACTGACGTTTCCCCCTGGGAAGGAGAAGGTGTGAAAGCCACACAATCCCAACTGGTGCCCAGAGAAAGGAATGCCTCAGAGCTTGTCTGGGAATGGCATGTACTCTTGTACCACCTGCAGACAGTGCAGGGCAGGCTCTAGGGGTGGCAGCGTCCCTGCTCCTATCCCCGTTCCTGCAATTCCTCTCTGTTTCATTAATGCCAAGGCCCTGGCATGACATGCACCATTAAGGGAATGCAAGCGGGCAGCAGACTCAGAGGTATCTAAGGGTTGCCTGGAGCCCTCCAGGCCCACAAGACTGCCCAGGGATTGATTCTCATATTAATGGATGTCATGGGACCAGAAACCCTGACCTTGTGTGCAAAAGCTGGGCCATTATGTCAGTAAAGTCTCTCAAGGGTCTCAGGATGAGCCCAGCTTGACAAAGAAAAAGGACTTCTGCTCCAGGATTTATTTGACCCTGTCCCTATGTTTAAGGATATGAATCTCTGGCTGCAAAGCCAGTAGCTCAGCCAGTAGCTATGGCCAGGGCTAGGGCTGTCCCATGAGCTGCTCTCTGTAGAGACAAAAGTAGAGAACAACCTTCTCCAGACATGGCACAACCACGACCACACAGCTCAGGCCACTGCTAAAGACACCTAGGCTCTCCCAGCCTGTTTTCAGTGGGATTGCTGTGCCCCATGGATGCTCCTGGCATCACGAGCCCACCACATGCTGCCACACAGCAAAGGGAGAATCAGCCTGTCCCAACACAAATTCGCCTCAGACTCACCTGCTGCCCACAGAATGAGACCTGCACGTATGGGTCGATAAAGACTTTTCTCTCCCCTATGATCTTGGAGATACCACCCATGATGCCTGCTGTCATGCTAGGCAGGCCCTCAGCACGATACAGTTTGATGCAGACCCTGGCCCACGGTCTCTCTGCAGGGACTCTCTTAGGCAGCAGCAAGTTCCTGAAAGACAAGTTCATGTTCTGCTTCTTTCCTGGAGTCCATGAACACAAAGATGATAGGAAATTCACTGACTAGCAGGAAGATTGGGTCCTGCCTCACCACAGGTCTTTTTCACTGAGTCTTTGCCCATCAGAGGAGGGGGAAAATGGAGCAAAAAAGGTAATGTGAAGAGAGACATGGCAGTGTTCCCCAGGGCCATGCAAGATCACACTTCACCTACCTTTCAATGTCCTCATCCTGGTTCCTGGAATAGGTGGGAAGGAAGCCCACAGTATCCCCACGCGCAGAGATAGAGATGCTGCACTTCACAAAGCCTTTCACGCCTGCCCGGGTGTCCGTGGGGTCACTGATAACTGCCCACCTCTGGAAAAATCTGTGATCTGAGAGGGAAGAGGAGAAGTTCCCTAGGGAGCATCCAGGTTACCATTTCACATCCAACTCCATCCACACAATGACTGCCCTGGCCCTGACCCTGCCTCTGAAGGTGCAGGAGGTGTCACCTGCCTTCAGACAGCTGGGTGAAGGAGCAAGCTCAGATCTTCATGCAAACTAAGTGCTTTAAAGCCAGGGCCGTGACCAGACCCATCCAAACATGAAGGAAACACCAGTTTCAGACAGAGCCAGGGTCAGGCACAGGTATGTGGTGCAGTCTCTCATACCTGGCTCGCTGTACACTGTCTCAACATCCATCTTGAATGTTCCTATGCAAGTTCCCAAAAATGGTATCTTCTTTGAGTGAAAAACCTGGAGACAGCACAAGTCCCCCTGAGTACCATGAGGTGTGGGCAGCCAGTTATCTTTGATATCCAAATATCTCTGAGGAACTGCCAGGGCTGCCAAGAGGTGCTCGTTGTAAAGCACAGCTGAGGCAGTGTTTGCAAGCTCATGCAGATTGACCCATCTGTGTTAGCCCTAGGACTAACCCATTCCTACCCAAACACTCCCACAAAGTCCACCAGCCCGTAGCCTTCAGTCAAACCCAGATCAAGGCAGTCATGTGCAACCAATTCAGCTTCTGCAGTCCCAGCAAAACCACACCCCAGCAATGGAGCCAGGATAGATCCATTTCCCCATAGGAAGTTCTTGTGTTTATATCCTGCTGGGTTAAGGCAGAGCCATGATCCCAACAGGCTAGTGTGTCTCCCAAAACGCAAGTCTTGCTCAGTGCTTGCTGAATTCTCACCAGCAGAAGAGATGTGCAGCCTTTCACAGAGAAAATGCTGGAGACCACCTGGCAAAGGATGTGCTGGCTGGGTTTAGCTATCTTCAGAACATCCCTGTGTCTTGGGGAAGCCTTTGTGCCTTGGGCCAAGGGATTTTCAACCTCTCTGCCTGCCTGGGCTTTTCTACAGCACAAATGATTTCTGAGCTCTCCCATATCAGTCAGCTACCTTCAGGACCTGCAGGATGAGGCTCCAGGGTAAAGGGCAGTAGGGAATTGCTGCCAAAAGAGCAGGTCAACAAGGCAGAAGGCAAGAAAGTGCCCCAGAGGCCCTACTTCAGTCACAGGGTGAAGAAGAACCCTTACCTGGAGGAGGTGGGAAGGCAGCACTGCCCAGCACTGGCTCAGAGCAGGGGTAGGTCTCTGCCCGAGTGCAGCCACAGGAAGGCCCTGTGGCTCTCTGTGGGCACGTGCTTCTGGCTGGAACACCTCAATGGTATTGATACCTTTGCTTTGCCCATTGCTCCCAGTGTCTACACACAGAAGCATCAGGCTAACCAGTGGTTAGTACCAGTGGTTAGTACCAGTGGTTAGTACCACTAACCAGTGAAAGATGAAGACATACATACCGAGATCTCTATGAGTCTATGGAATAAAATGTCCCTTGGCTCATAGAAGTCAAACAAAAAATACTGAAAGAGAAGAGCAAGACAGCTGAACCCCAGGCTTCCAGGCATCCATTGCAAGGATGGTCCCAGGCACTCGGGACACCAGTGGGGCAAGGACAGAGCCTCTGTCCATGTCACATACTTCATTGTAGAAGGGGCAGTTTGTTGACTTCTGCGTCGCCGTGTGCCTCTTTTGCTCTCCCACCTTGACTACAACAAAGGGGTTGATGTTCACCCCCACCAGCTTCTGTGCTTCAATTACATTAATACCAACCTGAGAAAATATGGGAGAAAATTAGCACTCTCCTTGTTTACATCTCCATTCTGAGATTGTTTCAACAATATCAGTATGCACATGTACAGGGCACTCTCAATGCAGAGGTGCGTGCCAGGCAAAAGCATGGCTGCTGAAATCTGCTACAGCCAGGACAGACCAAAGTAATATTTGAGATACTTGTTTCTTTCAGACAAGCAAGGAAGTAAAGCGTAAGAGCCACAGTACTTTTGACAAGTACAGGCCTTCCCAGCAGCACTTGCACCCTCAGTTTCTGATCCCAAGGGGTTGCAAACCCACTGCTCCCACATGGCAGGGTCTAGAGAGCAACCTGGAGAAGATGCTCTTTGTATCTTCTGTTAATACTCCTTTTTGAATCCTACTGAGATGGACACCATTGGAAAGACTAAAACACAGCTGTCTCATTTACTGCAACTGCTTACAAGTCCAAGATATGCAAGAAATGTTCTCACATTTTGTGTCAGTGCAAGTAATTAGGCCATTGTTAAGGTACAGAATAATTACTTCAAGAGAATGATGGTAGGAAATTTAACCCTCGCAAAATCTTCCTGTTTGGTTGATAGGACCAAATGTGAATCCATATTTACGCAGAACCAGGGGAGGATTTAAATCCATAGCCCGGCTGTTAAACTGAAACCAGTTTATTGTGATGTCAGATAATCAGCCAGAGCCACAGCTTCCTAACAGACTCCTGGCATGTCCAAGCAAGACCCACAGAGCCCTCTGGCCCTGGTCATGTCCCACAGCTGTCCCTAAGGAAGACAGACAAGGCTCTGGGAAAGCTGGCAGGCACTAGCACTGCCTGGGTACTCTCTGAAGCTCTGCTCAGGCAGTGTTTTGTAATGGCACATGTACTGGTTCCCTTCTCCTGTTTATCCATAGCTAACTATATGGGCTTACTGATACTGAGGCTGGCACTCATGGACGCAGTCCATCAGGGAATCTTACATCTTGCCCACTGAAGTCACACAAAGGATGATGGTCTTCATGTTAGAGATATACCACATACACATACAGAGTTTGTGGCAACTGGAGAAGCCCAGACCTGTAGCAAGGATGTAGCGGACTGGTTGCAGGGCCAGAGGCAGCTATGGGGACATGCACCCGATGCTACAGTACCTGGAAACTCTGTGGCGTTGGGATGGCAAAGAGGTCCCGTGCAGAGCAGTGTCTGGAGCGGCTGTACAGAAAAAAAAGCCCAGGTGAGCAGGTGTCCTTGTCAATGTGGACCTGAGTAAGTCCTCACCAAGGGAAGCAACAGAAAACCTAGCAACTACTGGGAATGAGCAAATCCCCAACACATCCTGTCTAGAGCCAATAGAGATGGAAGTTTTCTGACATTTTGCCAAAGCAGACTGCCATGAGCTGCAGGAATTCCCTAGGATCTGGCACTTTCTACCCCAGGACTCAAGCAAGGGTAAGAAAGAAGAGCATGTCATGGATACCTCTTCACAGGGCTGAAGATGATGCCCGAGGCCTCAATCTCAGATGTATCATAGAAATCTTCCTCCTCTTCGTCTTCTTCACCAGTCTCCAGACCTTTTGCCAGCTTCCTGCCTAGTGCACCAGCTTTCTTGTCCAGTTCCTTCGCTCTCAGACACTCAGCAGCCCTGCAAGCCCCCGCCCCATGCCATGAGCCATGCATCAGCCCTGACAAGTAGGCTGTGCACTGCCCTCCACACAGGAGGGTGAACCAAGACATTCAAGGGCTACTTACTCCAGCTGCTCAAATCCAGGATTGTAGATGATTAACTCCGAACTGTAAAAACAAAAGATGTTTTTCTGCAAAGACCAGTGTGCCACAGCTATTCCGTCATGCATTTAAGTAACAGTGCCCCAGCCACTCTCCTACTTATTTCTTGGCAGGGACACCAGCAATTTTCACTTAAGCTTATCCACTGTCCACCACATGTGTCTACTGTTTTCCTCTAGTTCCACAAGTGACACTCTGCAGGCCTTGCTGCTCCCTGTCATCCTGACTGCCCAGCCCACAGCTCCTCTGGCTTTGGGCACCACAGCATGCAGGGTGCATGGAGTTGCTGGAGGCCAAAGCCATGCTCTCTGCAACTTCGCAACCACAAGCCAGGAAGGCTGCAGAAATGCCCTCAAGGGTCTCTCAGGGAGTCCCAGGACTCACAGCACCTACAGTGGATTGTTGCAGTCAAAGGCTTGTTCTGGTGACAAGGTATTTTTATCCAAGAGCCCTGCTCTCTTATGTTGCTGTAGAGTTGAGATGCATCAGCCTGAAGTGGAGAGTATACAAGGCTGGATTGCATCCCAAAAGCTGCCACTGACAAAGGCAGCTCTACAGGCTGCCTGGAAATTTGCTCTTCCTAGGATTTCCATACCTGTCTTTCATAAGATAGGCAAAATCCTCTTCAACCCAGCTCCCTGCTGAGCCATTTGGAGGCTGGTAGCGCAAATCCAACTCAATGTAGATCTACAAGCAGAAAGTGAAATGGCCTGAGAGCTTGGCAGCCACAAAACAACAGCAGAAATGTCACCAAAAAAAAGAGAAAGGGGGGCATGGAAGAAAAAAAAAAGAAGTGAGAAGCTGGTAGAAAGAATCAGATGAAAGGTGGTCACATCCCCACAAGAAGCATATTTATATCAGATCCAGTTGTCTGCCTCCATCAACAAGCTAGACATAACAAAACTCCCTCCTCCCCAGCTTCTCAAACTCCACGTTTCATTGAATAAAAGCTGGCTCAAGTTTACAAATCTACCATAAAGTGACCTTGAGAGTAGACTCAAGGCATTTTTGACAAGGGAACTGGGAAAAGCTCTGCACAATAACATGCAGGATTTGGAGCAGGGTCTCTGGAGGAGGCACAAGACAGCTGGCAGAGCATCCCTAGGCAGGACAGCTTGGATTAAAATGCTGGAGAACTCTTCAGCACACCAAAAGCCTGCATCACAAGACACAAAGAAGGATAGCCAGAGAAGTACAGAGCACGCTGGGTATCAGCACAGCCAGAACAGGTCTGAACACCCTTGATCTGCAGTTGGCCAGCCTGACCTCAAACCAACACAAATGCAAAAAATTTCCCAGCAGAGGCCAAAAACACTAGAATGGAGGAGATCACTCCTTAGTAGGCTGAAGGGGATGTATTCTGTGTTCAGAGCTTGACCCCTGGAAAGCACACATTCCTGGGAAAAGACATGCAGCCCAAGAAAGCAGCTGTACAGTGATCAGGAAAGGCAGCAGCAAAGGCTAGAGAGTGAAGAAGCTTGAGACAAAGCTGGATAAAAGGCTAAGGTTTTAAAAACATTCCTTCAAACCATCAGGAGAAAAAGGGGTGCAGGTAACTTAAGTCCCAGAGGAGAACAGGACTTGGACTAGCAGAAAGTCTAACAACTTTATTCCCACTTTGCTAAAGGAGCAGCTTCTCTCTTGGAGTAATGTCTCTTCCAGGCTGAGCTGAGAGGGTCCCAGGCTGCTCTTGGATGGGCAGTCTTGACTTCCCTATTTCTGTCCCCTGCAGCTGTTGTGCAGCCAGGGTGGCATAATCCAAACTAACCTGGAATAACTGAACATGGTTGGGTTTTGGATGGAGCAGCTTGTCAGCACGTGTTGCTGTTAGCACAAGGGAAGAGGCACACAGGGCAAAAGGCTGGCCCACAGGCTAGCTCTGACCTTACACAGTGGAGTCCCTTCAAATCATCACCAGCACCAAGGGGTGAGTCTAATCCCTGTCTCTTTGCTGCCATGAACATTTATCCAGTGAGCTGCATGGGCTAAAAATCATCCTGGAAATGCTCGATTTCTACTTGGACCTGCTCTGTGATCTAGGAGTCAAGCAACACCAGCAACCTGTGTCTGTGCCACTCAGGCTGGTGGTCTGGTCCGCAGAGCTGCATACTATGTGCCACCGTGTCGTTTAGTCATACTGCCTATGTGAAGAGCAAGCAGAGATGCAGCACCTTGCGAGACTGCTGCCTCTGCTTCTGCTCTTCCTGCCCTGCTGGCTGCCCTGGCACACAGATCTGGCACTCCGGAACCCACTGAGCTTTGCCTTCACACCCAGCTGGCAGGAAACAGCTAATTTTAGAGTAGTGTTCATCTTCTATAAGCACAAAGGACCAATTGAGCCCCAGTGCCAGGGCAGGAGGAGAGCAGAACCCGCAGAGCAGTGCAGAGGAGCAGTCAGGTGTCAGAGACACTCATGCTGTCCCAGACACTCATTAAGCCATCCAGTTAGTGCTCATTTTTAACCCAAAATCTTGCTGAGGGTCCCAAGGCACCCTACCACCTTCTACTTCATTCCATCATTGCAGCAGCCCGTACACATGCATGAAGTAGATGAGATGCCACTTCCTACATCCATTGCCTTGACTTGAAAAGGTTCTATTAAACCTTTCTGTGCTCATTCAGGCCCTTGGCAGGTCTCCAGGAGCCCCAGGCCACCCCATGCATTTGTAGATGCTCCTACAAACCTCTTGGGGGATGTGAAGTGTCTGCATCCCTTCGCAGAGTTGGCACAAATGCCATAATGCTTCCAGCTCAAACAGCACTTTGGATTCCCCCTCAGCTCCCAGTCCACCTGGGGAGTACCACATAGCGTTTCCCACAAAGCCTTACTGACTGCTGATAGCCAGGCTGTCCACAGAGGACTTACACCAGTGACTCTGTTGTTCTTGTCCACAAGGGACTCCCGCAGGATTAGCCTTCCAGATGTCATCAGATGCTGAAGGCTGAGGACAAGGGTACCGAGCAGCCTGGTGAAAGGAATGAAGGATTTGTCTTCACAAACAAACTGTGGGTTTGCTGGTAGATAAAACTAGCACTGAGAGATAAAAGAAACAATGGTAAGGATTCCACTGATTAATGAATGGAATGAGAGATTTGTCTTTACAAACAAACTGTGGATCTGCTGATAAATAAAGTTAGATACATAGAGATGAAAGAAACAATTGGAAGAACCATACATTCCATAGAAATTCCATTGATTGAGGAGGAAAAGAAATGGGGGGGGGCAGGGAAGAAGTCTTAGGAATTAGGCATTTTGGGGAATCTGTACCTTTCAAGTACCTCTGTCAATGGGAAAAGAGAGGAAAATGCAGCTGGGAAATTAGGATAAAAAGGAGGCTGTGTCCTCTAACAATTTGAGAGACCCCATGGAAAATGCCCATGATGTCTCCCTTTATTTGAATAAAGTTACAGGACTCCTCTGTCTTGTTTTTTGGCATAAATCTCTGGTGTTCATGGATTAATTTTCCTAACACTGGAATAAAAAGAGAGATTGCAACAACAGTGTACATAGCATCAGTCTCTACATCCTGAGACCTCCACTCTCCTGCTCACAGCCCCTCCAAGCTGCCCTGAACTGCTTTCCATAGGGAGCCTGGCAGATGAATACCTGAGACTGACCCTGCAGGAGGTCCTGCCTTCACCCCAGTCATGCCCATGCAGCTACTTGCGACTGAGCTACCATTGATGGTTAAAGGCTTGCACAGATCCAGACTCATGGAGGGCAAAGGAGATCTCCTCTTCAGCAGAGCTGGGCTTCACATGAGCCAGTCTGTGTCTGGGCACCCAGCAGAGCTGGGGTGACTCTTCCCAGATAAAACTGGAAAACAGAGGCTTTACACAAGAAAATACAGAAATAGGACATAAAGCTATTAGCACAAGACTGTCTGCAGCAAGTCCAGCCAAAATTTACCTACTCCAAAGCGGCTCCTCCCTGGAGAAGGGTCATCTGGCTCCCTGCAAGTGGCAGTATGGCATGCAGGATTGCATTTGCCACTCATAACCCTGGCCTGTGTGTCCCTGTCTGCACCCATGTGTACATGGGCCTCCATCTCCTCGTGGCATCTCTGCTGGCAGCCAAGCTAAACCTTCATGAAGCAGAGCTTCCCAAATGCCAGCTGGGAACCACCTCTGGAGGAGTTCACTGCCTGCTCAGGACTCAGATGAGGAACTGCTCCCCACACATCTCAGTTTCAGCTGTGAGCTGTTGATCTCTTGTATTCCTTCTCACCTCCCTTTTATCTGAGACACAGCCTGTCCAGCTTCCTATCCCCAAGGAAGGAGTGTCTCTGCTCATGCCCCTCCTTTCCAGCTTTGCCAGCTTGATGCTGCTGCTACAGAGAACATGCACACACAGAAGTCCAGAGACCACAAACAGATACAGCAATGTAACAATTTTTCCTTTCTATCCTTCCATACTCTCTATTTATAATTTGGTCTATCCCAGTGCACAGACCAACTGCTTTTGAACTGTACTGTCTGTCACCTGCCATTATACTGCTCCCCAGCAGTGGAGATGTGTGAATATAGTGTCAAACCACTCATTTCTCAATGGACTCCTTTGCTCCAGATTGTCAGGTCCTACTGTTTTGCTACTGTTTGTGTTCTCTTTGTCCTGTAGCAGTTTTTATTGACATTTCACTCAGAGACAACTCCTCTGATCCAGCTCCAATAAGAAAAGCATCCAGGAAACAATGACACAACATTCTGCCATACTTTCTGCTCTGTCTTCATATGTGTCTAGTGTGTGTTGTGCTCATCTGTGTTCTCCATGCCCTCTCTGGCATATTTTAAAAGGTTTGCACTATTAGCTGGATGCAAACTTATTAGGTTTGCATTATCAGCTGGTGCATTTTCCTTCAGTTCTTAAAATTTGTTTATCAGAGCTGGCAGCTTTCCCTGCATCTTCATGTTTCACACATGCTGAAGGACATGTCTCTGCCGCCTCTCTTGCTCCACTACTCAATCTGTCGTCTCTATTCTTGGGTTTCCCTCCAGTGTTTTACAATTGTTGGAATAGCCACTGAGTTCACAGTGTTGTGCCTGTGCCACCTAGAAGCATTTTAAATTCTGGCTGATCTTTTAAACTGAAATTGCTCTCTTATTAAAGGTTAAACCATAACATGATGCTTTCAGGGCTTTTATACACCAACAGATATGTTGAATTTGGGTGCAGCATGGTCACAGTCACCACAAGGATGTTCAGGGTGACAGCAGATCCTCAGTCTGCAGCAAGACCTGCCTTTGTAGCTGTTTTTTAGGGCTTTGTTTAAACTTTGTCCCTAGCTGAGGGTCTAATCTAGATCTTTATGTAGTCCATGCTACTGCTGGCACAACTAAATCATTCCTCTTATTTAATTTAATACATACAGCATTGTTGCCCCCTCAGAACAACCAGTTCCATGCTTCCTCTCTAATTGGCATTCTGCTCATCTTCCTTCCATCAAATTTTCAACAAACATTTTCTATTGCCAGTAGACAATGTCAAGACCAGTATGTCTTCTCTCCCCATGTGTCTACTGGTCACCCCAACAAAATCAAAGGACCCACCTGTTACTGAAAACCTTGCTGCAGTTGAAAACCTTAACGGACAGCATTTCGCCCACGACAAACTTCCCATAGTGAGGCCAACGAAAGAGCTGCAAACAAATGGAGCAGGAAGGGATGACAACCCATTCTCAGCCAGACTCTCCCATGTCTCATGGCTGGTTGGTTCCCCTGTGAGGTGACCAAGTCCATGGATATGATGAAAAGCAGCTGTGATGGGAAGTTACTTTCCTGCTGGCCAGGCATAGACCCCCTCCAGCAGCACAGAGCCACAGTTCAGCTGCTACAGAAGTCAGAGCAGCACTGCTCTGGAAAAAAAAGGATGCTTGTGCCTGCTGGGGTCCCTGAGCTGGCAGGTTGTGGAGTGAGATAGAACACGGGAATATACAGAGGTGCTTGAGGAGATCACCCAGGCAGGGAGTCATCTGCCTCATGGAAAAGCTGCACTCTGAGGCTTCAACTCACCACACACCACAGTGGCTGTGCCTCCTGCTCCCCCCCACCTTCACTGCCTTTCCCCAGGCATTGGCATTGGGACCTGAGCAAGAAACACGTGGGAACCACCTGCTGGAACAGCACAGGTGGGCTGTCACAGGCTTCAGTGGGGATGGCACTGGAGAGGCAGACATGCTTCCCAGGCCAGCCCCATCCCTGCTCCTGCACACACACATATGCACTCAAACATACAAGTCCCACCCTGCCCCACAAAGCATCGACTGCAGTGACAATCTGGCTTTCTGAGGGAAGAGGGAGCTTTGCCTTCAGCTATGATCTGCCCAGGCTTCCATGTAGTGTCATTTAGTTGAATTTCTGCAGTTCCTGCAGCTTGTGCACGTAAGTCATATACACAATGTTCAGAACCCATCTGCCCCTCTGAGCAGAGCCAAAGAAGGAGACAGCAGAGAAATTCCCAGAAAACAGTCTAGTGGATGGTGTCCTTGTCCATGGTGTGGGGATTGGAACTAGATGATCTTCAAAGTCTCTTCCAATGCAAACCAGTCTATGATTTTATGACCAAGATACTGACGTGTCCCATCCCTGTCCCATATGTTCCACCCATATGTTTCCTCACCTCCTTGAAGATGGCCTCTGGGCCACAGCAGACCTTCCTCGTCTTCTGGGTGAAGCCTTGAGAAGTAGAGAGGAGGCATAAGGTGCTGGCAGGGGAAGGCAGCCCCCAGCCCTAAACCCCCAAACCCCCACCATCCTAGCCACCCGGAGCCCACCTCGGAAGCTGAGATGGACCTGCCGCTCGCCATGGCCCGGCAGCTGGGAGAGCCGCCGGACACCGACGCTGAGTGCCATGGAGCCAGTGGCGGGCCCTGCTGCCCCTCGCCCAGCCGTACACCACCCAGAGTGACTCAACCCCAACTCACCCAGCCGGTCTGGCCGGCCACTCCACACCCCAGAGCCCCATGGGTAGGGCAGTGGCTGCTGAGGCACACAGGGAGGAGGGGGAGCTCCTGGCTGTACTGCCTCCTTCCCTCAACCCAGGGGCACTGGACTGAGCCCCCCAGGATGCAGCTCTGCCAGCTGAGGGAGCCCTGGGCTGCAGGGGAACCCTAGGGAACACTGCAGGAAAGGGCAGAAGTGAACCCATCACATGGCTACGCTTCAGCTGGTGCTTGGAGAGACATGGGCTGCTGAATTCAGAACTGAGAGACACCAGCTGCAAATACAGAGCCTGGCTCTGCTTTCAGCCCCAGCCCAGCACCTTCCCCAGCACAAATCACAGGTCCTGTGGCTAAAACCCTGCAAACCAAAAGAGGAGGGATGGGAAAGGGGAGCTCAGATTGCAAGGATTGGGCTCTTCTGACATGAGGAAACAGCACATGCTCAGCAGCCTCCTGAGCAGGGGCCTGAGGAGCTACTCACTGGAGGTAGGATGCCAGGCCACTTTGGGACAGCAGCTGCACCCCAGCTGCCAGATCTCTACAGGGCAGAGACAAGCATCAAAATCCACAGGCAGTGGGACAGGAACTTCAGCTGCTCTGCAGAGTGTTAGAAACCTCAAAAGGAGGGGGAAGAGGGAGACCTGGGGCACATGGTGCCAGAAGCCAGTTGTGCTCCCTGCTGCAGCCCATTGGCCTAATCCAGCTCATCCTATCTACACGAGAGCTGATATAGGTGCCAGAACTCTCCCAAAGCACTAATTCAGGCCAGATTAAAGCAATCGATCATGAGCTGAGCAGATTTAGGAGGGCATTTCTTTCTCCTGGGGGGTCTGGTTCTCCCTCTCAGCACCCAGCACTAAACACTTGTGATAGGAACGATGTGTGTCTTTACAAACAATTTGATGGCGAAGATACGGATGTTACTGTGTTTGAAATGGGTCTTAATGTCTCTACTAACTTTGGACAGTAGGTTTGTTGCAGACTGCAGACTGCAATTTGGCTCCTGAAACAGACAAATGGGTCTGCACAAGCATGAACTTCTGAACTTTGGTGTAAAATGACAGGTTCAAGGTGAGATATGTGGTAGGCAGTTCAGGAAGGCTGCACCTTCCTAGTACCTCAGACAGTGGGGAAAGGAAGAGGGCAACATGAGGCCGGGAATTCAGGATAAAAGGAGGCTGCGGCCTGCAAAACCTCGAGAGAGAAAACCCCGCAGGCATGTGCCCTGCTGGACTCTCTCCCTTTATTCAAATCAAGTTACAGGACTCTTCTGTCTCCTCTGTGGACACTGGCTTTTCATAGCATAATTTTTCATACACCTGCATCCACACATGAATGCCTTGCAGCAGGCCAGGGTGGCTTATTCAGCTCCACAAACACTAAGGAGTGAATCATACACAGCAAGGCCTGCAGATATTCCCTTTATTCCCCTTTTGCACAAGCACTTCCTGGAGTACCTGAAAAGCAGTTCTGGGGGCTGTGGAAGCATGCTGTGGTGGGGGGATGCAGTTTCACCACTGTCCTAGCTACAGGAGTATTCTTCTCCCCCACTACATAATTTCTGATGAACTGTTGATGATGGATCGTTTGCAGGAGCTGAACACCCAACCCCTCACTCTACAGACTTAACTATCAAGGACTCTCAAAATATCCCATGAGTCACAGTGTTACCTCATGGATTGTGAAACTCCCTGCCCTGTGGGAGGTACTGGAGCATTCCCACCTGAACCTGAAAGGAATGAGAAGGATGTGTCTTTCCAAACTGTGGATCTGTCTGTAGATAAGGCCAGACACTGATAAGTGAAAAAATCAACGTGAAGAACCATAAATTCCAAAGGAATTCCACCAATTGACACTGTTGCTCACCCAAGGCTGTGCTAAATTCTTGGACTTAGAGAAACAGAAATAGAGATACAAAGAAAAGAGAGGTGGTGGCGTAGAGGGTGTGTGGTGTGCACATTAGAAGGGGGTCTGTATTAGGTGGTTCAGGAGGTCTCTACTTCTCAAGTCCCGCAGCCAATGGGGAAAGAGAGAGGGAAATGTGTCTAGGAAATTGGGATAAAAAGGAGGCTGCATCCTCCATCATTTGGAGAGACCCTATGGAAAATGCCCCATGGTCTCTCCCTTCATTCATGAATAAAGTTACGAGACTCCTCTGTTTCATATTTGGATATAAACCTCTGGCACTGTGGATTAATTTGCCTAACAAATCTGAGTATATAAAATCTTTAGGCCTGGGGACTTCTGGTACCACCACTTGATAGATTTGAAGGAGGACCAGAACTTTAACAGGACTGGTACCATCACCCTTACTAACAGGGTGCCAGATTGTGTTCAGTCTTTGTGGGTTAAAACCAGTTTTCTCTGTATTATCGTATTTATCATAATCTCTTTAATATATTGTAACTCTGATCCATAATCTCAAAATTGTTGAGTGGGGTTCATTTCTCACATCAGTTGTGAGTAATGACTGCTTACTTTAAAATTTTAAAGGCTTATTAAACCTAAACAAACACAACAAAGGACTGAATAAGGAAAAAGGGCAGCACACTGGGAGCGCATGACTGGCCGCCATGTGCTCATTTACAAAACGGCTGCTCTGCCTTTTATACCCCTGGTGTTCCATCAGCCAACTCTGGCCCCTCCTAAAGTCTGTCACTCTTCTTCACCATCCCTTGGTGGAGACTACTTTCTTGGAATTTGATTGGAGGTCAGGTGTCATGCTGCGTCTCCTTAGCAACAAGTCTTCTCTAATCCCAACTGCCCCATGCAAGGGGCACATGTACACCTCCTCCCTCCACATGTCCCAGACAACCCTGACAACCAAGGCTGTCCAGTGGCAACAATACAGGAGGTGAAAGGGGACTATGGGGAAAACAGAGGGTGTCCAAGCAACAAACTACAATAACATAACTATACATCAACAAAACTTCTCTCAATATACACACAATATTCATCTCTTAATTGAGAGAGCCAATCATCACATTACCCATTTATAACACCTTCAAATTTTTGAAGTTTACTTTCAAATCAGCACAACCATGCAACAGCAAAACATAGCAGACTTGATAGCATTTGGCACCACTTTTGTGAGCCCATCAGTTTAGAACGGACAGAAAGCTCTATGTGCTGACCCCACATCCAGTCATGCGTAGAGTGGAGCAAGGAGTGCAACTTAGGCAGTTTAACGACACATCCAGACCACCAAAGTATGCTGCTGCTTAGTGGATCCAGTATGTGCTTAAAGCTGGTCAGAAGACAGAACCTCCCTATGGAGTTTCTGTGGCTTCCTCAAACACCTTGAGCAGTCTCATCACTGCACCCACCTGAAGACAGTACCTCATTTTTAGCAAAACAGTCTCCTGTGTATTTTAGATTTCAAGGATGGCCATTAACCCAACCAGTTATCCAGGCAAAAAAGGCATTATCTCCCACTACCTGCTGGGTAGTATGGCATAGCCTGGCATTAAATATCACCAATATTTATTGCCACATGTCCAGGAAGCAAAAGGAACCCTCCCCACTGAGCTCCCACATGCAACAGCTTTTGATTTTTTCAAAGCCCTGAGGCTGAAATACCTTTGGGGATCTCAAGTACAAAGGTGATTGTTTAATCTTGGCAAGGCTAAAAAGATTTCTGGGGTGTTACCTGTACTCACCAGGAAGATAAATCAAGCCAGTGATTGAGAGACACAGAGAGCATGCACAACACATTGTCCTGAGGAAAATAACCTGACCTCTCCTCTAACTCAACAGCCATGCCATCAATCTACATTCCATCTACACCCAGGGCAGCACGTGGCAGGAAAGAGACCTTTCAGCCTTCCACCAAAGTGCCCAGCTGCTGTCTGCATTTCCTCTAAAACCTGGAGCCATGAGGAGAGTAAAAGAGAGAGAACAGGCAAAATTCTGCCATCCCAGGTCAGTAGCTTCCAAATTTAGGTTCCCATGGCTTTTCAAATGGGCCCACACCCATGCAGCTCTTGTTCCTAAGAGACAACTACAGGACTTGGGTCCCTTTTCTTGCTCACATTTCAGCCACTTACCTGTGGGTAAAGAGCATCTCCTTCCAATTCTGGTCTGCTCCCACAGGGGGAAGAACTTCCTCAGACCTGCCTCTACAACTTCTTGGCCTCTTCCTCCCCAAAACAGGAAAGGTCTTTTCTACCATAAATTAGTTCTATGCCTGGAGATAGCTCGCTGCAGAACAGTGACTCCACTCCTTACATGGCAGACACAGAGGACTCACTCCCTTTTGCATGGGAGCTGGCGGAGGTTTAAAAAAAGAGAGGCAAAATGGGCTTCAAAATACACACACAAAACCACCAGCCTTAGGTTTCTTGTATGGGTAACAGAGAAGGAGAGCTCTGTCTGTAGGCTGTAAGCAGCTGAAAACACAAGCGAAGGATGTTCTCAACCGCGAGAACAGTTTCTCAGAGATTACTTGGCAGTTTTCCTCCCTCCCTTCTACACCTCTAGCACATTTCAGTTTAGAAAACCACTCAAGAAGAGAGGTTTGCTTGGTTTCCTTCAAGACTAAGTCTTGAAGTGCAAGACTTAGTGCAAGAACTACAAGAAAATGGGGTGCTGCAGGCTAGGTGTCAAGAAAGACAATCCAGCTTTCTCTAGAGGAAGCTGGCTGCTGTTTATGTAACCTGACAGAACATATCATGGTCAATATAGGTTTGAATAAAAAATTAGAATAGCTTCGTCTTGGCTCAGCAGTGGTCCTGACCCTATAGCCCTTCAAGCACAAGCTACGTAATTGGTGGCAGAGTCCACCCAGAACAATTAGTCTAGTTCAGGATGTGAATTCAACCCCAAGTTTTGCCTTCACTCAAGCTTGTAACTTAACCAGTTTCAGGGCCTGGATCACAGATGCAGTCTCCTAAAGTATTCTCATCATTTGCTGGTTTATCACATAGAACACACAAATTCTTTTGTAACTTCACTGTAAAGGAACATCTCATCTTGCTGCAGGAAAGGGCTGTGGGGTTTGGCAGTCTTAGTGATTAAAAGGGAACAAAATTAACAATGATGGACAACTGATTGCTTTTTTTTTGGATCTCACTGAACCTAGGCTCACTCAGATACTGAAACACCATCATCCACATTGCTGGAAAACAAAAGGAAAAGTCCAGGAAGGAAACAAGAGTCCAGACACATTATCTAAGTCAAAGTAGAATATTTAATTATGTAACTGAAAGTGATGACACTTGTAGTGCAATGACAAGCCCAAGTTTCTTTATCATTACTTGGAAATGAACCATCTTCCTCAAAACATTTGTGCTTTGCTATCATGTGCCTGTTTTACAGTCCTAAGATCATGTAATGCACACTTTACACTACTGAGGATAAGGAAGCACCTCCTTGGAGTTCCACAGATAAGTTACTTCTTCATTTTGTAACTTGTGTGATATAAAGAATTCACTCAAAGCATCTTCATTTCAGTGTTTACAACTGCTGAATTTTTAAAGTCACATTAATGTGACGCAATCTCATCCCAATCCCATTAATTAATGATTAATCCTCATCCTCAGAAAGAAATTTTGCTAATAGAAAAATGTGACTAAAAAGAACACAGAAAGGTATGATCACTGAAACACAAAAAAAATATACTGGCACTTTATGAAGGCACAGGAGGAACTACCTCAGGCGTCCAACCAACAGTTGTCTGGTCACATCCAGAAAAGAAGGGTCCCCATTTCAAAGGCAGCTTGATAGAAGACACCTATCAAGGCGCATATGGTGTCATTACAGCAAACATGGATGCAATACTTCTCTCACCAGGCTCAGCACTAGAACAGCTCAGTTCAGAGGTCCGTCCTGATAGTGAGGAGCAGATGGGCTGTGTCAAGCAACTATGTGTGGTGTGATGTGTCACAATGTGTTGCTGTTGCAAGGTAGAAAACCAACAAGGTTGATCTTTCTGTGACAAAAACTTCCAGCACTTGGAGGTTTTTCTGTATTTACATTTCTTCCAATAGAAATTGAGAAGATCAAAGACTCAGTGCAAGCAGGTGAAATAAGTGGTGTGACTGGTGCAGTCTCAAGGCACTGAGCACCCACAGTGTGCAAGAGAGTGTGGCTGCAAGCAGCTCTTCTTCACCTCAATGGTACAGGTAGCCAGGGCTAGCCTGAATCTATATCGCCTTGATTTCTGGCAGTTTCAGGAGGGCCACCCCTGCCATTTATAGTATGACACTAGCTGCTTGGGCACTTCAGCCAAACCATCTGGGAAAGTGCTGGGGAGCCTGGAAAGAGAATGGGGAGAATAAATCAGAAATACCACAAAGAACAGATTGGGTAGCCTAGTGAAACACTCTCAGAGAATTCAGAAAACCTGCCTCACTCATTCTGTTTTATGAATTGCTTGCTACAGCTTTAGGAGCCCTTCCAGTGAGTCTCAAGTGAGCACTGCTGATGAGAACTGCTTGTTCTCACCTCAATTTCAGACACACATAGCCTTTATATGGCCCTAGTCTGAGTGAAAAACTGCCCTAGCCACTAGCAATGTCTCTTATCTTGGGTTTTCATTTGAATCACTCAACCCAATTGACCATGCAAAGTGCGGGAATGCCAATGCCAGCAGTGGAAGTCAGGGAGCTGGTGAATGACTGGACTGCTTTCATTAACAGGGAAGACTGATCTCAACTTGAATCATTCACAGGCCTCAACAGCAAAGACTGACAAAATGATCTCAGTTCTTTGCCTAAATGTTCACATCCCAGGTCAGAGAACATCCCCTTTAACCCTGCAATAGCCAAGAGATAGTATACAAAATCAATTATACAATAACTGCTCTCAAGAACTGCAAGACAGCAAAATACAGCCTTGAACACAGAAGCTAACATCTCAACTCTCACTAGGAACAAGCAGTGCAGGCATGCCCTCTAAGCATGCAGCTTGCTGCCTTGTCAAGACCATGGTCATTTTTAGAATCAATTTTATAAATCAATCATATATATATTATAATCAATTTAATAAATCCTGGCATTGGGAGTCTTCTGAATTTAAAAACAACATACATTTTGGAACTGTCAGAAAGGCCAAACTGGATGATGTCCCGTGCAGCTGCCCCTCCTGTAACAGATTTCAGAATACTGCTGTCTCCATCAAGGAACTTCATAGCTTTAAAATCAGCTTCACCAACACCAACAATGATAATGGACATGGGCAGCTTAGAGGCATTAATAATTGCTTGCTGTTATGGTTTTAAATTTACCAAATTTCATTTACCAAAAATGAGATGGGATTTTGGAAGAAAAGGCAAAGACAGGCTCAACTTACCACTACAGAAACAGTTTATTAACACACTAAAGAAAAAGGAAAAAAAACCTGACCTTCTCCTCCCCCACAAACCGTCCACCCCTCTACAGAGACCACCACGATTTCAGTCAGCTGTAACCATACACACAAATCTTACATCACTTGGGAGAGGAGTCTCCCCGGAATCTTCATAGACTATACTACATTTTCAATGCCACAAATCTGCAACTACTCAGAATTTACAGATCTGTGCAATCCCACCCCATCAGCAGCCTCCCAAGCTGCCTATGGGGCTCCAATGCACTTGGAGTATTATTTTAAGAATGCCTCTTCCAAAGGTTTTCATCTTCTCTAAAATCAACTGAAACCTCCTTATCTTTTCTATCCCAAGAGCCAAGGATACACACCACCTTTGATTGGAACTTGCATTCCCCCAACAGCATCATGATAGTCAATATCTCTACGAATCATCCAGAGAAGTCCAGACAAAAATGTCCACTTCTTCTATCCTTCCTTCCAAACAATCCTTATCAATTTTGCTGACTTTCTTTTCGTGCTGTTTCTCTTTCCATCTTCACTCGCTGCCTTCCACGGAGGAAGGAAAGGGTTAAATGTCTTTTCTCGGGCCTTCGGTGGTCATGTGATCTCTGCCTCTGCTGGGCACGCAGCCAAACTGATGGAAGGGCCCCGTCTCCACCCCTCGGTCTCATTCAAACCTCGGGCCCACAGCTCCTCTTCGCAGGGCACTTCACGACTGCTAAAAACCTGATCCAGGCCAGGCAAGAAAAGTCCATGAAAGTCCGGGCCCGGGCAGGCCAGACTGTCTCAGCTGCCCCCCCTTGTGGAGACCTGGCTGGGCCGGGCCCGGCCCCAACCACCCAAGGGAGGAGGCTGCGGCGGGGCCTGGACCGGGCCTCTTCCAACTTACAGAAAGATGTTAACTCTCCAGCGGCCAGAACTCGAAAAGAAAGAAACTCTGAAGTGAGCCACCACGAAATACCCTCCAAAGTCGCACTTCCTTTTTTCCCAAGTAGCCAAATGACACACCAATCAAAAAGCTAACTTTTGATTGGCCCAAACCACGACACTTGCCTAGTTTGGTCTGGATCAGTGATCTCTCCATCTGTGATGATCAGCAAGATAAAGTATTGCTGAAAAACATGAGAAAGCATACAGTTAGGTATTTCGACACTAGAGCTCACATAACTGAAGGCAGATAGAGCACTCCCTTATGCTAAGAAAGAAGTCAGATGTTGCTGTGCTTGAGACAAAACCAGAACACTAAAGAAACTTATGTTCATTTGCATTTTTTCCTATGCCTAATGATTTTCATTGTGCACTTCCAATATTCTCTGTGCTAGAAAAAAGAGAAAGGATTAAGCTCAATTTATAAAGTACAGTTACATCAACTGGCAAAAAGTACTAGAGAAAAAAAGTACTACTAAATTAACACAGCTGCATGCCGAATTCACTGATAGGTGCTGTTTTACTGACTGGCATTCAGAAAGGCTAGAGATATTTAATATCTCTGCAGTATAACACAAAAAAACTTGGTTCTTTTGTTATCAATCATTTAAATTAGAAGCATTAGAAGTCTTTAAACATAGCTCTGATAAATAACATGAGATGTTCCAGAGATAACAGGAAAGGAAGAATACAGGAGCTTTTCCAGAAAGAAAGGAGTACCTCAAACCAATGCCTTAGCGCAGTAAAGTGTTTAAAATTTCTATCATTTTCCAGAGGCTGAAGTTTAGTACCTGGTTCTGAAACAAGTAACTGCTGTTTTATAGCAGCTGTTTACAGACTTAAAAGGAGGCAAACACAATGAAAACGAGAGAAAACTGAATTTCCAATTCCAAAGCACAATTAACACAAAGTGCTGTACCTGATTGCTGACAGATTCTTCATTTAAATAGTTAGGTTTAAGTCTGAAAGAAAAAGTAGAGATATTTAACATATTATAAGAATTAGGAAGATTTCCCCAAAGTGCTGGCAAGGTTAAAAAATACCCTCAGAAATCTAAGAAATTAATCTCCTTAGCCCAAGCGCCTCTCAGCATGGGAAATATATTTGATATTCACACAAACGTAAGTAGCACCAAAAATACTGACACAGCTAGGTGATAAAACAAGTAACACAGTCTGTGTCAAAATTCTTTCTGATTGGTCTGTCAAAATGAAATCAGCTAAAAATCTATCAGATCATCCAAGTCCTTCATCCTTAAGCAAAATGAATGAAGTTTAAAGAAATGAAGTAAAATTTTAACAGCAACCATGTCCACAGCAGCACACAAACAAGCCCATGACCATAGAGAAGCAAAGATGCTCTGCAATCTGCACACTGACTGAACAGTTCTCAGACTCCATGCAATTATGGTGGGACAGATAGTCAAGTCCTCTGGTAGTTTCTTAGAGGCTTTTTCTCAACATTCTTGAGAGCAAAATTGTTTGTCACAAAACTCTATTCTATGTGCATGCCCTACAGGTGACAGAGCTTGGTAAGAGAGATTACAGTGAGGCAACTGCTGCCTCAGTCCCACTGGTGTAACAGCCAACACAGCAGCCATGTACAATGTAAAAGTAAGTACAGTGCCAGCAAACTGGGAGAGAAATAACTACCACTTGAGCAATGAAACTAACGTGTCTACCCAGTATATGTTCATATCAGTATGTACCAAGAGAGCATTGACATGCCCTCTGTAGGCTGACAACAGAAGACCAAACTTGGGATTCTAAGAAAGGAACTTACTATTCAACTTACTTATTAACTTAACTTACTTATAACTTAACATCAACTTACTATTCCATTCTATTTGGTCATAAACATGGAAAACAGAAACATCAACCCAAAGAAGATCCACAGTAAAGGTGTTGCACTCACTGCAGCAGTTCCTTGTTGCAGTGAGTATGCTGCAAACCTTGCCAAGTGGTTTATAATAGGAGAGAAGTTTGTTGGCCTATAGAGTCAGATCTGAGGCAGAATCTGGTAGTAGGCATCCACTATTCCTTAGATTTCTGCAACACAAGGAAGGAAAGCTGCCACAAGAGCTCACAATTTCTTCAGTCATTATTTTATAAGCATTACTAAACAGCATAGCCAGAAGACTTACTTACACAGCTGTGAACTCCTTAGGGTAAATAAGCAGCAGCATAACAGGAAATGCAGAAAGAACAGACATGAAAACAGTGGACAGCTGCAGAGATCGGATTTGCACATTTCTTCCCCCTTCTACAGTTCTTCACATCAGTCTTTGTGCCTTTAACAGCACAAAGGATTCTGGCTTTTGAGCTGGCAAGGCTGATTGAGAAGGCTTTTAACTAGGTTTGAAGGGGGAAGGCAATAAGACCAGGCTTGGCAGACATAAGCCAAGGGCTGGCATGCCAGCATTGAGGGTGAAATCAAAAGCCCAGCTGAAGTGCATCTACACCCTGCTGACTTTGAAGTGTGTATCACCAGAACACACTTGCACACTAACAGAGACAAGGCAGGGACTTCTATGGTAATAAAAGCCAAAAAGGAAACAGCAGAAAATTATCTCAAAGGAATTATGAGTGTTATTCCAGGAAGGCGATACAGCCAACAGCCCAGCTGACTGCTTTACACCACTGCACAGAGCAAAGGCAACAAACAGGAGGACTTGGAAGGCATTGGTGCTGCTAGAAAGCTACAACTTTGTGCCATTATTAAAACTTGGTGGGACACCCATGGGAATCCCATCACTAGAGTACAGCTATTGATGTCTAAAGGCTGTGAGGAAGGAAAAGGAGAGTAAGGAGAGGTGGAGGGGTTGCCCTCTATGCCAAGAGGTGGATTGAGTGTGAAGAGCTGTCTCTGAAGAATAGGCATGTGGGTAAAAATCACTGACAAGGCACAAAGGGAACTTCATGGTTGGGGTCTACTACAGGCTGGCTGATCAAGGGGAGCCTGTTGATGAAGCTTTCTGCTTCAGCTACAGGAGGCATTGCGCTCACAGGCTTTTTGTCCTGCTGGGGGACTTGAACTGTCCTGATATCTGCTGGGAAAGTAGCACAATGAGCTGTAGGCAATCCAGAAGACTCCTGGAATGCATGGAGGATAACTTCTTGACTAAGGTAATCAACAGCCCTGCCAGAGAGGATGCATTACTGGATCTATTGGTCACCAGTGCAAGGCAGATAATTGAGAACATCATCATCAGAGGCAGCCTGCACTGGAGCGATCATGCATTGGTGGAATTGGCAGTCCTGAGGAATATGGGTCAGGTAAGAGTACAGTTAGGCCCCTGAAGGTTAGGAAAGCAGACTTCCAGCTCTTCAGGGAGATAGTTAGTGGGATCCCCTAGAATACTGCCCTCAGGGACAAGGGAGAAGAACAGAGCTTGGCAGATTTTTAAGGAAGCCTTCCAGAGAACACAAGAGCTAGCAATCCCAGGAGCAAGAAATCAAGCAAGCAAGGCAAGAGACCAGCATAGCTGCGTAGGGAACTGCTGGTCAAACTAAAGGAAAAGAAACAAATGCATAGACAGTTGAAGCTAAGGTGGGTCACCCAGGAAGAGTATAAAGTTCGGTTGTGTAGAGATGGCCAAGGTGGAGCTGGAACTGAACCTGGCAAGGTAGGCAAAGAGCAAAAGGAAGGGCTTCTACAGGCCCATTAACCAGAAAAGAAAAGTCAAAGGTGTTAGCCCCTGATCAACAATGCTGGAAAACTGGTTATCGGATTATGATTTCTGACATTCAGGTGGTCAGAGTCTTTTTGCCCTCCTGGATGCTTCCGGGCAGATGTAAGAAAGAGACGGAGGCTTCAAGGTTCAGTTTCTCCAAGGTCTAAGAGGTTGTTTCTTCTTTTTCTTATCTCATAGTGCGCTCTGTCCTCAGCGAG
>VWYP01025896.1:288015-309633 GCA_013400435.1 Pycnonotus jocosus | reverse complement strand
TAAGCAAACAGAAACAGAAAGCAGGGCTGAATTTTTCTAATTGAAGGGTACTGTCCTCCTTCCAAACTGCTTATTTTGACACAAAATCACTACATGGGCATAAATCTAATTTTTCACTTTTGTTTCCCAGTTAAATATCTTTCTGTTTCTTTTCTTCAACTAGAGGAAAAGCCAGTGCTTATGTGTTATTTCTTTTATGTGCTTTTACCTGAAAAGCACTTACTGAACTGTGCCAGAAAGGTGTGACGTGTCATCCTTGAGTTTTTCAGTGGCTGCATATCTGCGACCTGTGGCATCCAGGGAGTGGTAGAAATCCAGGCTGATCAGTTTCCCTGGCATGGCTTTCACATCATGTACAAATCTGTGCTTAAAATATACTGTGTGGGCTGCGTCAAGGCACCTCTGCTGCCATTTCCCTTACTGAAGGGGCCACTTGTTCATTACATCATTTTTAGCTTTTGGCTGGAAAACTGCTGGGCTTACTGAAAGACTTGGGGAGTCCCCTGGGTGTTTTCCATTGGAGAAACCTACATCCTGTTATTGGGGAGCTTTTTGACTTCCCTTTCCAAAGGGAAAGAAGTCTGGGAATGCAATGTTTATCAGTTCTGAACTCTTTCTGGCTCATGTCTGTCTATGAACAGCAAGTGCCTGAATAAAAAGGAAAAGCTATCAGTAGTGTGCTGATTTAAAAACCAGCACAGAGTGAACAGCACTAAGAAGTCTGTATGTAGATGTAAATATATGCATCTGTATAAATGTATTAAACACTGTGTGTGATGGATCCTAAAATAATCATCCTTCAGGCCAAAACCATTTACATTCCTAACTGAAGATTTCTTGCATATGCCTATCCTTACCTATTTCTACACAGCACGTACATGAGTGTACCTGTCCGAGTAGCTGTGTCACACACTCCTGGGGGGACCCCACCTTTGGTGTTTTTGAGCTGCTGGCCTGGTCTCCAGGGGGAGGGAGGAGCGTCTCTGTGCCAGAGCAGCAGGATTCAGGGGCTTGCCAGCACGGGCTTTCTGTTGCTAATATGCATTTGTTTAATGTTTCGTTGCCAGGCCTGGCCTGTGTCTGTGGTGAGTCCGCAGAGGCAGGAGCAGGTTGTGCTTGGAGCTTTCCCTTTCACCCAGTTGGACCGTGGAGGGCAGGGAGGTGGTTTCTGTGAGGAGCTGCTGCCCTCTCACCAACCCCTGACTCCACAGTAGCAGGGCAAGGGGGTCCCAAAACCTCCTCCTGACCCCTGCACATTTGATTCTAGACATCTACAAGTGGTGTGCACAGAGAAACCTGCTAAGAACATGAGATCTGGTCAGGCAAAAGTTTAACCCATGCACTTCCCCACCATTTCCAGAATGCCAAGTCAAGTATATGCACACTTGGCTTCACAAAGAGCCCATTCAATGATACTTCTTTAAATGGTAAAGAAACTGCTGTTCTGGTTTCCATGGAAAGAAGAAAGCTTCAAATATATATGCATTATCTGGATATATTTGGGATATAACATTCCCTCATGAAGTTATGATATTTATTCAGAGATAGTGGATAAAGTAAGCTTGGATTCTGGATAGAGCTGAGACACCTGGTTTGTGTCCACTCTTGTTTTCATGTTCCATAAGTTTATTAGAGACATGTGACAACTTAAAAGAGTAAACTCATCTGGATGAAATCCTTTGGTTCACTTGGGGCCAAGATAAGGGCTCTGAGCTCAGAGATATAGTAATAACAATGCTAATACAATTTCTTTTCAGGGTAAATGCTACTGACTTCCCCTTTTGTGGGATGTTTTATTATGGCTGAGTATGATGCCAAGTCCCTGGAATGTGGTCCAAAAATGCTAGAAATTTCATCACCTTCCCAATTCCTCACAGCTTGCTTTACTGTACTTTCTTGGTATATTGTTCCCTATAGCTCACCAGACTCTAAAAATACCTTGAAAACTTTTGGGAACAGTCCAGCTTAAGAATCAGTGGAGTCAGTTAGGAATGTTTCACTGATTTAAGTTAATTTGAATAAACCTTCCATCCTGCTTGAAAATTTGCAATCTTTGTCATGTTTTTCAAACATTTGTGAGATGGAGAAGCATGCTGATGGCTTTAACATATTCAACTGCCTCAGCACTCTCAAAACCTCAGCTGAGCAGCAAAGACAAGGGCCAGGCTCTGAGAGCACCCTCCCTGCCCTCAGATCACATTGGAGATTTGTTTGTTTGTAAAAGTCCACCCGCAGACTTCCTCTGAGCTCTGGCTGAGTTTGACCTACATGACAGATGAGGTTTCTGACCCTCAAGCTTTCAAAAGGTCTGGCCTAACTATGGGAGCTCACAGTGCACAGGGGTACAGCGCTGGAGGTTCCCAGTCAGGAGCTGGCTGACAGGCAGCAGCCTCTTAGCTGGGTCAAGGGACCAACAAGCAGGGCCTCCCATTGTCTCTGATTTATGCAGTTCTAATCTGAGTTATATTCAGGGAACCAAAGGCACTAGAGAAATCTGCAAGATTATTTAGGAGCTTCTCAGAAACCAGATGGTATAAGAAAATCAGCTGGAAATCCCTTTTCTTAACAAAAGAAGAAAAAAAAAAATAGACAGGGGATTGCAGGTCAAAAGTGCAGTGTCATAATAGGCAGCAGTGTGTCCAGGAAGGGGAAAGTGAGGACAGCCTAGGAACAGCTCTTATAAAAGCAATAGGAGAGGGAATCCCCTGAGCTCCAAGTTATATAAGGAAATTCCAGAAGGCAGGAAGCAAACACTGTGGTTCAGTCACAGTGAGACATAGGGCTTTTGTGGCTTTCTGTGGTCACCTAGGATGACTTGACACTTTAAGTACTGATGAGGATTGAGGCAAATCACCCCAGGTAGAAGGGGAATGAAAGCTCCACAGTCATGTGGACCACATCCTGGCCTCTTGAATCTGGTTGGAAATATGCTACTTCTTGCACTTCCAGGGAGTCCCAGATATTGTCATTTTCTCTTTCCTGACAGTGCTTCGCAGTCATCATCAGGTGTCGTGGTGGCTTTAAGCTTACACCAACCACACTACGAAACAATTTCTGAGTAACCAGGATATGGCAGAAAAGTTCCAACCCCTGGCTTTGAGCAGGTGCTTTACAGCCTGTGCTATGCATATCCTACCCCATCCTGCTCATATCCACGCTAAGCAACATGCACCATTTCCTTCTTTTCACTTATTTATCTTTGTGCTTTTTTATTGGGGTGTTTTCTCTGCTGCTTGGTTACATATTTGTCTTGAACTGTGAATAATTGTCATGCTTGGTTTCTTGCTTGTTTGGCATAATTGATCTCCTTTATTTTTTAAAAAAATTAAATGAATATGAGGAAGAACTAAGGTAACTGCAGAGCAGGTTGTTTTTTATGCCCTCATTTTCACTTGCTGTTTGGCTTTGGTCTGCCATGAAGGGCCAGTCACCAGTGATTGTATCTGCACACACATAGATAAAAGCACAGATACAATGAACTCTTTCATAGTCAAGCTTTACAAGTAAATGGAGAGTGCTTCTGTTCATATAATT
The DNA here is from genome assembly GCA_013400435.1 of Pycnonotus jocosus. Lineage (NCBI taxonomy): Eukaryota > Metazoa > Chordata > Aves > Passeriformes > Pycnonotidae > Pycnonotus > Pycnonotus jocosus. The sequence goes on along the minus strand of VWYP01025896.1, from coordinate 306,099 downwards.
AGTTTAGTCTTTCATACATGCTTTTGAATGCTGCCTGTAAGCTACTTCATGACCTCGGATGTCACACAACATCCTCTTACATCTGACAGTTAAGTACCAAGCTGCCCAAACATCTCCGTGTGAAGGGGATTTCAGAGTCTTTGCAAAAGAGGTTTTTGCTGAAAAATTCCATAGAAGTATACTCCAGTAAATATTACCTTTGGTTCAAATAAAAGCCTTCAGTATTCAGATAAAAGACTTCATTTGATAGTATTGCAGAAGTCATGTAGTAGTAAAAAATGTAGGAATCCAAGAACTTGTTTATAGCAGTTTTTTTAACAGGTTGAAAGTTAAAAAGTATAAAAAATAATAATTGCACATAATGCTCCCATATGTATATTTTATAGTGCAAGAGTTCAAGAAAGATCAAATTCAACAAAAAGGTCATTATTTAAATATAAATATCAATTTACAAGTAATATTGTAGCCAAGTCATACCACTGTGGAAAGACAGGGCTTCTCTTGCTTACCATGTTTCCCCAAATTACTTGCAGTGAGTTGCAGGCATGTATAAGCAATGCCTAACTTTAATTTTTTAAGGTAGAGTGCAAAACACAAGTTTTGTAACGGATAATCACAAAGGGCTGGCCTGGGGAATAAGAAATTACCTAGATATAGGGTTAGCTGAGGACATAATTGCCAGGCACACTATCATACTAGTAAAATGTGTGTATGGAGTGGAATGATTTCAATTTGCATATTTGGCGCTGTTTATTTTCTCGTTCCCTAAAGCATTGAGGATAGACATTTCATACCAGCCAAATGTCACAAAGCTGGCTCCTGCCTTGCACTGGCATGCTGTAAAACATGTATTTTAAACCCTACCAGCAGTCTCCCTTCTGCTCAGTCAGTGCAGTGCCAGCTGCCACCGGTCAGCCTGATCTTGCCCACTCGCAGAGCAGTTGCTGAGTAGGAGGAAGGCCAGCAGCTGGGGAAGCATGTGCCCAGCCCAGAGCCAAGGTAACGTTGCTGTGAGTTTATCTAAGTGTAGTGGCTGATCTGACTAAAGCTATCTGGAGACACGGTCATGCAACTTCTGCTCATGTTGGAGATACATACAGGGTGTGTATATTTAATGTTTGTGAATCTAAGGGCTGTGATCTCAAACTCTACCTGGCCACTTGGGAACAGGAGATCACTGATAGCTAAAGTCATAGTGTAATGAGTGTGAGATGATAAGAAAATGTGGAGGAAACCTATATTCACAAACATGATAGAAACAAAGTTCATCTGATATCAGTTGCTAAAAATGTTAGCTATATAAATCTAAGCTGCCAAAATTCAAGTTTATTTCATTCGAGAGTACACTCATGTACATCTGGATTCAGTTATCTAAATGTAGATCCTGTGTAATTTTAAATGCTTGTGAGACATACCACCTGCTGTTCCCAGAAATGTCAAATATTTTGCAAATTCAGTGTCATATGCAAGCCCTGTGCTACCTCCAAATGGTTTGGAGTACTTAAGTTCTCTAAAGAAGCACAAGAACCTAGAGGTATTCCTTGAATATTTTAAACAATTTCAACACCAAGACCTCATTGTCTTAATCTAAAGCTAAATCCTTCTCCTAAAAATTCAGTGACATCCATTCCAAAAAAAAACAGACTTCAAAGCTTCAGCTCTGCAAGCATCTGTCACTGTGCTTGCACTAACTGCTATCACAATCACACCGGGTTAGTGGTGATGAAGACTTTGGACAGGAGTAACAGGCTTGAAGGAAGATGGAGAACAGGGGATCTCATTATTCTTTGAAAATATAAAGGAGTTAGATTTTTTGCTTCCTTGAATGGCTCAGGAAAAAAACAGCCTCACAACTTTTCAAATTTGGAAAGTAAAAAATGTTGCTTTATTTATAATGACGAATGGAACAACACAGTATTCTCACACACAATAAGCTGTCATCAGATACTGAATCTAATCTGGAAGCTGGAGATGTTACTGGAGTCCTCTCCAGAATCTGTTTTTGTGCAACATTTCATCCAGCAAGGATGAAAGACCTGCAAGATGACCTTGAGCCCTAAGTCTCTTTCTGAAATATGGCAATTCGAGATAGATAGCAAAATGGAGTTTGAGACTTTTCCCTGGAAAAGGAACATCTATTACTAGAATATCATGGATAATGGCCTCTTCCAGGAGGGAGTAAATCCTTGTCTTCTCCTGCACAGCAGTGTCAGTAAAGAACACTAGTGCAGATGCAGTCTATTCTAAAGGGGATTTTTTCTTTTAAGGGGAACTTCACACTTTTGCTTGGGTCAGTGAAGCCCTTCTGTGTCTCCTCTCCATTTGACTACTTGTAACAGTAAGGTCTGGGTAATTGGGGGTTTCACTGCATACTTGCTTTTCCAGGTCATTCATGAAGATATTAAATAAAACTAGTTCCAGCATCTGTACCTGGGGATACTCCAGTATTTTCTCCATCCAATAAGTGACACTTAAGCCCTATTTCGCTTTCTGCCTTTTAACCAGCTCTCAAACTCTTAAGTAGTGCTTCCTCCAGAATAGTGGCATCCTGATAACCTTTGGTGCAGAAGAGCTTTTAGTTAGTTTTTTCTGCACTGCTTGTTGTGTTACTACGTATTTATTCCTTCTGACCTTAATTAAGATAGTCAAATTTCTGTGGCAGATGCTAACACTCACCAAGCAATCATAATATCCTTTTTCATAGTCCTGCCAGGTGATCAGCTCCACCTAAAAGATTTTTAAATGCTGTGCTGTAAAACTTTAATGTGGCAGAGGACTGCCCAGACACAGCTGTCAGACTCAGACATAGGCTTGGATGCCATTGGGATGTACAAAGCACAGGAGCACCTCGGGGTGTCCTGTTTCCCAAATGTGCACAGGAACATGGCTCCTGGATCTCACCTCGTTGCTTTGTGATGATTATGGCAATTCCCAGCTTGAGCTAAATATGGTTTAAGAAATTTAATTTGCTAATAAACATAGTGGTACTTTTCACCATCATATCACCATTGAATGCCATAGTGTCTGTTCTGGATGTTGTGTGGAACCACACATGAAATATGCTTTATATTGGTGTAAGTGGTATAATTGGTATAATTCATATTATGCTTCATAATGGTGTCCATTATGACACTTTCTACTGCATCATTTGACCATTGGTAACTCCAATCCTTTGACATGAGAAGAGTCTTATACCTTTATCCCTCATACTTCTATTGTCTTGAGTTTTATCAGGATACTGTCAGGTAACTAATGATGGTTTTTGTGCAGCAGCTGATTTCTTAGGATGGGCCCCATTTGTATACAAAAGCAGTCATCCAGCCTTGGTAGAGCAGAGCAGTCACCTGGGTACAGCCAGACCCTAAAAAACCTCATTACTGGTTCATTCAACCTTATACACAGATGAAAGAGTATTTCACACCTGTTTCTACCTTATTTGAGAACACTTCATAGTCTGATATTACCATTTTAATTTAAGTCACTTCATCTGTAGTAACTGATGTTATGCTTATAAGGTTAAACCTTTAACTAAAGTTAAAGTTAAACCTTTAACTAAAAAAACCCCCATGTTTCTAGCTATGAAGTATAGGGTAGGTATTTTTATTTTGCATGGTGTGTTTAGTAGGTGGCAGTCTGTCTCTTCCTCTCCAAATGTTCCTGATTTATTGTCAAGGTAAAACTACTCTTCTAATTTTGTAAAAGAGAGAAACAAAACGTAATTTTTACCTTGACAGAACTTTGGGATGGATGAAGCAATTTACTGAAGTGTCTTTTTAAAAAGTTTCCCCTTGGTACAGAAAATATAAAAGAAAGATTTAGCCTGTTACAAGATTCAGGGGTGTTAACCCCTATATAATTATGTACCTATGTAGATAAAATAATAAAACCCCTGTATTTCTTCAGAAATCACCAGTGTGCTATACGGTTTCTAACAATGCATCTGTGGAAGATGCACAGTCCCATTATCCAAAGGTCTGCAAGCTTCACAATATTCAATGTTTTTTCTCATACCATCCCTGCTAAGGAGAGAGTGCCTCCAAGGAGATCACGCAGACAGAGAACCAGAAAGACATTTAAAGCACTGCTGTACAAAGACCACTGCCCTGAACTTGAATTTCTGAGTTTGTTCCAGCACACAAGTTGCTGTGGCTCAGCCCTGTGAGCTGTTTTCCTTTGCCCTCCCTGCTGCAGGGGAAAGAAGCATCCAGGAGAGCATCCTGACACTGTCAGCAGCCCCACACACTGGTGTGTACCTGCTCAGCTCTGCTCACACAAGCATCAGTCTCAGCTAATTCTGAGCAATGCCAGTTGACCCATGCAAACCCCAGGGACTGCAGAGCTCAGCCAGGTTCCTCAGTGTCCCTAGATGCCTCCAGATGACAGTGCTATGCTCTACACAACCACCCTTCCTGCACTTGCAGGGGTCCTCAAAGCTCTGTGGCTTGTGCCTCGAGGCTGGCTGTGATAGCTAGTGGAGCTTTCTGGCATCTGTCTTAAATCTAAACAAATTTTGCAGCAAATTAGACCTGTCTATCACACAGTATTGAGTTCAGCTCAGAAAAAACCCCAGTATTTTCCAAATCACAGATAAAGAAAACAGATAGTACTGCAAGACTATAGATGTTAATCAGAAAAGGGGAGATCTGTTTTAATATTCTCTCATCCTGATGAGATTCAGATTGTCCTTCCCAGGATATTGTACTCCTTGGCAGACTGCAGACAAGACTGTGGTGATGGTCATTTACAGTCAGAATGTGAAACTGATGGGAGAACAGAAAGCAGAAAAGTGTCTAAATCTGCAGGCTACTATTTAGAGGTACATCCTCAGCAAGGAGAAAACTTTGTTTTTGCTTCCTGCTTCCACATTGATCTGTGTGCTTGATCCAATGACCTAGAACGAGGTAAATTCAACTCAGCATGGCAGGGGTTTTATGTTTTATGAGGCAGCCATGGCAAAGTGTAGAGAGGGGTGATGTTAATCAATAGTCACCATGACTCCTAAGTTGTTTCTCTCAGTCAGAGATCAGTGAGATTGGAGATTGGTGCTAAATTATTGCTAACAGGGGTCCTTCCCATATGGAAAGATTGGGGGAGTGTTAAGACAAAAGAATGTGATGAGATCAGTGGGTTAGAACATGAAGGCAGGTGCTGAGAGTGCTGGAAGACTGAGCTACTGCTGCTGATGGAGGACAAATAGACTGGACAAACAGAAAGCTAGAGCCAAGATGGAGCTGTGTCAGTCCAGGTGATTGCAGAGAGAATGGGCTGTGCCAACATGAGGAACAGCACAGCAGGGAACTGTTTCTTTAGGTGAAAAATGTCTGAAGAAACACCTAATCTAATCTTGTCTTTCCTTTTTAGTGTATATAGCATTTTATTTGGGAGCTGCATGTCACTCAGGCTGGGTTATATAATAGTAGTGCTTTTGCTCTCTCCCCTCTGTGTTGGGTCATGTGAAAAGGGAAGGATCTGTTCATGATGCTGCTATCCCAGCTCTGGAGCCTTCCAGTGGTTTCTTGGCCATCAAGGTCTTGCTCCTAAGGCTGTTGCCCCAGCCTCTGTTTGTCTTTGTACCCCACCACCACTCTGAAATCATGCAAAAAGCTTTGTCCCTGTGCCAAGGAATTGCTGGAGGCAGTGGGGCAGGTGGGCACTACATGTGGGCACACAGGGGTTTTCAACCTGAGTTGGATATGCCATGGGGCTGCATGAAACTGAAAGGAATTCTCATCTCCAGACAGGAGGATTTTCCTTGAATCTGTCCACATTTCAGCACATATAGAAGTCCTTCAAAACAGAACCTCATCTTGGAAAGACTTAAAGAGGTTTCAGCAATCAAGACACATGATGTTAAAGATTAATTATGTCCTTGCCAAACCATACTCATGGTGCTGCTACTCATATATTCCATGGGATCTATTAAGAAAATGGAGTCAATGAAATTAGTCAGTGAATCAAAGGGGTAGTGTCCTTCTCTGGTAGAAAAACAATCCAAAAACATCCTGGAAAACATTATAAATGAATGGCCTTCCCTTTGTTCAGAGAATAGTGCAGGATGTGCTGGTGTTTCTCTTTATGTGGATAATATTGCTTACTAAATTAGAAGATTTTAATAAAGGGTTTTGACAGTATCTTGAGTTATAGTCAGCTGTCATTTATTATTTAGGATCATAGCAACATGACAAGTTTTTCTTGGCATTCTAGACACTTTCAGAGGCCATTAGAAAGATCTTCAATTTGGGTGAGAGATACAGTACCAAATAAGAGTAGGACTTTTAAATCTAGGGATTAAGGGCAGGGATGTGTATGATGACTAGAAGTTCCTATCTTTAAATTGCCAGTGATTGGTTAAACAAAATTTAAGCCAATTTTCTCCCTGTTGATGGGCACCAAAACCTTCCTTTTTGTGACCATCAAAGCCTGAATGAGCAACATGATAATGGGTCATCCTGCCAGTTATTCAAACCATTCTAAATTTAAAAAGTTGCAAAGCTGAAGTGTAATGAAGCATTAGAACTTGATATCAGATATCATTTACATAAAGAATAAACTGAATAGTTGGTTTAGGAAAGTCATATAAGCAATATTTTTCCTTACCATCACACTTGAAATTAGTTACAATACCTCGGTTAAAAAATGTCAGACCAACTATGTTGAATTGGTGAGTTATAGAATAGACTTGACTGGTATTTATTGTCTCAGGTGGCTGGCTATGCCTGTTTCTTTGTACTACATTTTTAAAGCAATCAATTATAAAAAATAGTTACATTTCACTATTTGCAAATAGTCTAATACAAAAAAGTACTATGGTCATTACTTCAGTAATGTGACCTCAGTTTTCAAAGGTTACTAGGAAATTTGATTTCAGTATCTACTTTTATGCTCCCTCTTCAAAAAATGCATCTGTAAAAAATATTGTGGAACTAAATCAAGTTATCATACAGAATCACAGTATGGATAAGGTTGGAAGGGACCACAGTTGGACATCTCCGTGGACCTCCCCACTCAAGCAGGGTCATCCCAGAGCAAATGGCACAGGATTGTGTTTAGATGGTTCTTGAATATCTCCAGTGAGGGAGACTCCAGTTGATTCAGCAGTGAGTAACTGAAGCAGTAAGTCAGACATAACAAAGTCAGCATTTAATTCCTGACTCTTGAGCTTTAACCTGCCACTATTGAGGGAAAACAAAATTTTGCACTGGTGGACTGTCAGGAGAGCCCTAAGCTAGCTCTGAGTGATGGCTTTGTCTACAACCCTGCTGGATGCAGATGCTGACTTGGCCATAGAAGCAGTGGATTGCTGTGAACAGGGCTCTGAGCCTGAACTGACTGTGCCTGGGGCCTCTTTTCAGGGCTGCACAGCCAGCAGGGCTGCTGCTCTCTTGCCTGTGAGGATCAGCTACACCACAGCTGTGTGCTGAGTGTCCTGATGGACTGCCAGCACATCTTGGGTGCTCTGCTGGCCTCAGACCTTGCTGCTGCAAGTCTGCACAGCTCACCTTGCCTCTGGGTCGTGGGCCAAAGAATGGACAAGAAAGATTTGCTGGGCTTTGGGGTTTTTTGGTTTTACTTGTTTGTTTGTTTTGTTTGTTTGCGGGGTTTTTTTTTTTTGGGAGGGGGGTTCTTTTTGTTTTTTTGGGGGGGGTTTTGGTTTTCTTTTGGGGTTTTTGGTGGTTTTTTGTTGTTGTTGTTTGATTGGTTTTGGTTTTTGGGTTTTTTTTGGATTTGTTTTTTTTTTTTTGGTGGGTTTTTGTTGTTGTTGTTGTTGTTGTTGTTTGTTGTTGTTTTTTGGTTTTGTTTTGGGGTTTTTTTGGTTGGTTGGTTGGTTTTTTTGTTGTTGCCAATGCTCTTTGAAGGCTTTATTGACAATGCAGCCTCAGCTTATGGAGAGCAGTGGTGAAGGATATCCTCCATGGCTCTCTGTGTGTTGACCTTTCTATGTAGTGGTCATTCATTAACACACTAGCTATTCCTTGCTTTACAATTGGGTTACTCAGAGACTTTTAAAAATAGATCCTCTTCATAACCATAGTGCATCAGAGAAGAGTCGTTACCTTCCTTCTTTCAACTTGGAATGAATCACAGAGTTAATCTTGGGCACCTAGCAAGTTGTATTTCTAAATATCAGGCAGCTATTTAAAACCTGTGTTCAGCTGTCATTATGTTCTGATGAAGGTTGTATGGCTCTGAAATGTTGAAGAAATACAGTATTTGAAAATAAAAGCAAGTTATAACACACCAGACTGGAAGCATCTGTACAGTGAAGGCTGGATGCAAAGCTTAGAAAAGAATGCAGAGTGGAATTGCATGCTGACAGCTCTTAGGCATTTTTTATTCAAATGTTTCATTTAGGATGATTTAAGGCCCCCACGAGCAATGCCAACAAAATAAATAAATAAATGCAGACAGTCTATGTGGATGCCACTGTCATGGGAGAAGGATGAACAAATACCCACATATCACATTCCCTGGGGTCCCAGCTTGTCCTCCACCCTCGTGAGACAGGCTCTGTGGATTTCTGAAGTGGTATCAAAGCAGGACACTGACTCCTGATGGTGTACAGATGTGACATCCCTAAACACTTGCAAGTGTGCTTACGTTCACACGTGCAGATGTGCACATTCCCATGCCTCTGTGATTAATCCTATAGCCTGATTGCTGAGACACTTAATCTGTATGTAAGACATTTCTTCTGGTCTCAAGTAATTGAGAGTTCCATGCCTTCACACCTGGGGAAAAATATGGAAGATGGGGATCTAAATATCAAGCCAAGACTTGAATCGGTTATTGCCCATGGGTGTCCTTGTTGAATACTACCTTTTGGCTTAGACAAACCCACCATCACACTGATAGGTTGAAACTATCCCAGGTTCACATTATGAAACTCGTCTCTCCCATTTTTTTCCTCAACTGACAGTAATAATCAGTTCAACACAACCTCCAATATTTCCTGTCATCAAAACCAGCCAGTGCCATAGGAGTCCATGCTGCACTAGGGTAAAGGAAAGGACACAAACAGACCAGTAATCATAAAGGATGGACCTTCTAGGTTTGGATTTCTTGGATGTTTTCTTTCTTACCATTACAAGATCCATTAAGTTGATAATAATGTATGCTACAGCCTCTGGGCCAAACAGAGAAGTGATCTTTGAGGTTGCAAGCTCTTGCAATGATCATGTATCCTTCTGGAATTGGATACAGGAGAGCAAGTGCTTTACTTGAGCTTGCTAATTCACCTGGTTTAACAGATGATTTAAAAACTCTAACAATTTGCTTTCCTAGTTAGGAGAAATCCAAACCTAATATTTAATGTTCTTTGTTATGGTCAAACTAAGGTGTGACAGGTTACTGTAGATTTTTTAGGCTCTGTATTTTGGCCTCTTCTTATGTGTTTCCTGTGCTCCAAAATTGAAGAGCAGATGTAAACTTATCAGGTAGGGATCACAACTTCCATTTAGAGCATAGCACGGTGGCACCTATGAGACACACATTACAAATTACAACTGTAACAATAGCTGACATTCCCGAAACTGAGCAGGAGTCAAACAGATTTACTTTTCCAGACATTTCCCTTCTCTTCCAGTTTTTACTTTTGCAGTGCTTGAGTTAATCCCTGACCTAATGCCAAAATAATCCGGGTTGATGAGAGAAATAATTTCTGGATTTGTGAGAAAGTTGTGTGGTAATTTATGAGAAACCTTTTAGAAAAGGCGTGACCATACTTCTGCTCTTTGGCACTATGAATATAGAAGCTGTTTGTTTTCTCTACAGTAATCAGGGATACATGACTTTAATTTCAGTAGTTTTCATGTAATCATTTCAGTTAATATTAGAGAAAAAGACATTTGTCAGTTTCAGTCCCAGTGTGAAAATAGAGTTTTTCAATTTGTAAATTAATTTGGATAATGTGGGACTCACTCACTTTTGTAAAAACTTATCAATCTGTCCCAGTGCCTAAAACAAATATACATCCAGTCAAATAAATTTCTCCAAGGATATGGAAATGTCATGGATTTTAACTAAGTAGGTTCAAGACTTTTTAGTTAAATTACTGTAATCTCTGTGCACCACCTTTAATCACAGGGCTAATCTAGATGACTTTTATGGGAACTTCACTTCATCTTTTATTTTTCTACTAAGCCAGTAGAAAAAAGTAGTTTTGTTGTGAGATGACTCAACAAAAATCAGGTAGTGTTAATCAGTGGGAGCAAATCCTCATTTGCATGAACATATGTCCTGAAATAAAGGAAAATAGCTTAAAACTTCACTAGCCTGTTGCCATGACAGCAGGAGGTTACAGCAACAAGCTTCCTCACAGGAATAAGTCTTCCTGGTGGTTTTTCATAGGGAGCTTTCTTCAAGAATCTGTCTAAGGTGAGGCGAAGAGAAGATGGCATTGACACCTAGCCAGGAGCACACCCCAAGGTATCTGGGTCCCTGATTCATGCATGGAAACTCAGAATCAGACAGTGATTACCCAGGCTGAGGTGTGTGCTGAGTCTCAATGGCTTCACTCAAGCAGTCTGTTGTGCTGAGGGGGGTTGACAGGTCACTGATTTCGGGATGCCTGATCCCAGTGTCAGTTAAAACAGGATTCTTTAACGGGTACTGTAGTGGTGCTTTTTCAAGTTATGTTCTGATTTTGTATTCCAGTTCTTTGTAATTTTACAGTTTTATGTACCCCAGTTCTCCCTTTGGTTCATTCCTATTTCCCCCCATGTATTTTCCCGCCTTTGAGTTGGTTTTCCCCATCACTCAAAGCTGTTCTTCCCTCAAACCCCCTTGTCAATCCCCTTAACCCCTGCCCCTAGGGCCTGCCTGTCATTCCAGAGACAATCCCTAACTTCTGGAAAGTTCTGGGAGAGGCTCTAGGTGATTGGGCAAAGCCCTAGAGAATCCCCTCCTTCCCTTTATGATTTGTGTACCCCCCTGTCTGTCATATCTGAGAGCCACACCCTGTTGCACCTAATTGGCCCCTTTCCAAATCCACCCCTCACCTCCTCCCCCCAATAAAAGCCATGCTGACCGCGTGTTCCACGCTCTCCGAGGCAGACATTTGGAGGTTGAAGACCTTACAACTCAGGGCCTTTGAGCATTCCTTTCAGAGTCCTAAATTTAGATATTTAAACATTGGACAAGGGCAAATTAAGATGTAATAACCTTTAATGTGTCAGAATACAGACTAGGTTGTCTGACCTTTTTGATTGAACAAGAGAAGTTACAAGCCCTGTATATATTTGTTATTAGTATTATTATCATTCAAGTGAATGATTCAGATGTATTCTGGGCTCACTTCTGATTTCCAAAAAGTGCATATGTCTTTGGCAGGGAACAGATGTGGTAGTGTTTGGCTTGTGTGCATCTGGAGGGTGGATTTCTTATGTGCTTATAAAGTACAGGTGGGATGCAGAATTTTCATATATTTTATAAACCTGTCAGCCAGAGAGACAGAGAAGGAAATAACCAAAATAAAATATAGTTTTTCCACCCAAGGACTTTCTGGAGCTACATAATTTTTTAAAATACTAAAATGATTTTATTTGTGCTTTTCTAATCATAGGTTAGAAATGGATAATAACAATAGTCAAATATATAATGTGTAAAGTGAATGTGTAATAGATAATATCTAAATAGATAATGTCTAAAGTGACACACTCTAGAAGAAGAGACACAGAATGAGTTTGGACTCAGAGAAGATTGATGTGCAACATTCCTGTTTCCTCTGCAAAGCCCAGTGATGATGCCCACCCTGAAGGAATTCCATGACTGGGGCTGTCTCCTGTAACCTGCCCAAACTCTAACCTGCAAGCAGCATCACTTTTACCTCCACAGAGGGGGTCTTCTTTGGCTTATTTTAATTATGATATCTAACCAAAGGAGATTTAGAAACTCGCTTAAAGGGGATACATTCCTTAGTTGCCCCTAAAATGGAAGAACTGGCATGATTTTACACAAAATTTTAGTTATGTCACATCCAAATATGGCATATGTTGAGAAGTGGTGAATGAAATCAAACTACAGGAAAAAAATGTTCCTATAATTGGAGACAGACTGCAAAAAAATCCTGTCACACAAATAAAACATAAGTGCTAAGTGAAAAAATATCATCAGGTTTAATGATTTAGAACCTACTATTTTATATTTATCCTGTATCATCAGAACTACTAAACATATTTAAAAAACTAAATAAGAAAAAGCTTATAAAAATGTTAGTGATTAAATAGCATAATGTGATAGATTGAAGGTGCTTTTTTTAGTTCCAGTGGTCTCTCTTTGATAATTTGTCTGTCTGGTATTTATGCCTGTCTGATTTTGTTTTCGAGCTATCCTTGTATTTCAGTTTTACCTTCCAAAAGTACAGATTTCTATGGAAATACCAACACATAGATGTCCTTTAGAAGGGCTGTTTTAATTTTTGTGACAAGATTCAGGTAATATACTTCAGGTAATCTTAGTAATTCTTAAAAAAATTTCTTCTTAATTTAGTATTTTAATTCTTCTCATAATTTAAATAAACCTTCACTTTATTTATCTCTATTACCTAAACATTCCCTTGAAAAAACTGAATTTTTGCTGTGTACAATCTGCTTCGTGCAAAATTATTGTTCTTAGGAAATCAATGGTTACCCCAAATTTAAATCAAAATAGTAATTTCTGAAACTCTTAGGAGACACTCTTGTCTTGTAATGTATTGAAATCATTTAAATTATGATAGTGAATGCCAGCCTCCATGCTGCCTCAAAATCAGTTTAATGTTCTTCTAATATTGATGTTTACTATCAAACATTTAAGTTCTATCACTTCTTCCAGTGTGAAGTCAGAATAAAGCAGACCAGATCCATTTATCCTTTCACTGCTGTTTTGAACTTTTGGCTTGCTGTGCTGAAGAAAAAAGGTAAAGTTTCCTTTTAAACATGTAGTTTAATGTGATCTTTGATCTTTGCACTTCAAAAAGATATTTTTTTTTCTGCCTGGAACAGTCTTCCACAGATGAGTTACAAACCCCTGAAAGCAGAAATTTATAGTGGAAAAGCTACCACCACCTTAATTATGGTAGCATAAATGCAGTGCTGCTTCTATAGTTAGTCACTGCTTAAAAATAAAAACAAGGAAAAGGTGTTCTGACATGAAGTTTATTCTCACAGTACCTGATGTCAAAAGCTGAATATTTAGTTAACTGTGTTTCTAAAAACTGATTGCTATAGTGCATTCCTTTCCTTTTTTTCTTTCTTTTGTGAACAGTAATCTGTTGGGGTATAAAAGATTACATTTCCACTGACAAATAAGAGCTGGAAAAGAGTAAAGATGACATATATCAAAAACCTTCATTGCATGATAAAAAATACGTTGGATGTTTACTCAGAAAAGACGATTAACTGGTTTGGTTGGTTTTTGTTTGTTTGTTTGTTTGTTTGTTTTGAGCTTGCATTCTTTGTCAGCAGTTTGGATTCAGAGACTCTAAATTTAAAATTTTATATTGATCTCCTGTAGGTCTTGGCTTCCCTTTGATTGCGTCTGGTCTTCCGCCAGCTCTCTGGGTTTTAAATGAATTTGGAGGATTGAAGTCATTTAAACATAATTTAAATGATCTCATATATTAAAGTTAGTAGAAATTTAATAGATTGTATGTTTCTGCTTGGTGATACTGAGAGCATATATTGTAGTATATTAGTATGTATCTATTTGGCACAGGAAAAAAGCATAAACCACGGAACAGCACAAATTTCATGATGACAATCTTCCAGGAAATATCTAAAGAAAATTCTAAAAGAAAAATTGTCTGGTGATGCAGCATGCTGTGCTTTAAGGTTTTCTAGACTTCAAAAGCCATACAAAAAAGCATAACAAATAAAAAATGCTTATGAAGTGGAAATAGATAACTTTGGTGCCACAAAGTACTATCGTAAAGCTGACACTGCAATCCAAAGATTTTGGCCTTGGCTGCAATATTTGTGAGCCACTGAATTTTAGCTGTATACTTCATTATGTATTTTACCCTTTGCAGGGTTCAGAATGTGACTGAAGATAAACCAATACAGAGAGGTAGCTGTAGCAGCCCCACTGAGGTATCTGTTAAGAAGCTGGGTGTAACACAGAAAAAAAGCTTCAATTTTTTGTTTGTTCGTTTGTTCCCAGACTGCTCTCTATGAAGTCTTCTGTGTCATTCTCTTTCTGCATAATTGTGTCATAATCATCTTTTCTATCTCCAACTCTGTTTTAAAACACATTTCTTCCTAACAGACTGCTGAACATTAAACCTTCCATGGAAAGATGTGATTGCAGTAATCTTCAGAGAGAGCAGCCCATCTCATTACTGATCCTGGACAATATTGTGGGATCTGGCATTACTGCAAAACACGATCATCTTATTTCAAGCATTGCTGGGTGCAGAAGAATTTTTAAGTGCATGTCAAAATTTAAGTGTTTTCATCGTAATAATCTAATTTATGCTACATTTTGACTGGTCCTAATTTTCTCTTCTTTGTGTTGTAACACACAGACCAGCCAAAAATAACAGTGTGAAAAATGTTATTACTAGTGGCCCTGGTCACAAACCAGCATAAGCAAAACATGATGCTTTCCTATCATTCCATGCAAAGCAGCAAAATCCTTATGTCTTCTGCAGAATTCCTTTGTTTGTGGTGATGCATTTCAGCATTTTTATGTTTATTAGCTATTGTTTACTTTGAGTAAATGGTCTGTTCTGTAACCCCTGCCCAAAACTTCCCTTTGGTTTTTCCTGAAGTTTGTATGTGTCAGTTAAAATCTCCCACCCCCTGAAGCCCTGTCATTCACCCTAAACCCTTTCCTCTTCTTCGAGAAACTTCTGAGAAGTTGGTCAAGTTATTGGCTAATTTCCAGATTTCCCCCCACCCTCTTTTCCCAGTGGTGATAATTGCTGTCCGTCCCATCCTGTACCATCCTCTGTATTTTTCTTATTGGATTCCGCTGTTATCTGTTGTAAAGACCTCCCCCAAATAAAAACACAGTGCAGAGACATTGAGACACCCTGCTGCTGGAGGAACCCACCAGGTCAAGACCCCTGACTGGCTGTATTCCACCGTGGAACAATAAAACCCACATTCCAAACTCCGGGAGCAGGGACCTTCTTTTTACCTTGCTTTCGCCTTCTGAAAAGGTTTCTCAGTGAAAAGAACCCACCAAGTTCCGATACAGCAGCGAGCTGTAAATGGAACCTTCAGAACTGCCCTCGTGCCAGGGTCAGCTGGGCAGCTTGGGGACAAAGGCACAGAGGAGCCAATATTTGTTCTTCTGTGGTACTGGAGATCTGCATGAGACCTCTCATCTTGGGATCCTGCCTCACTCTTGCCTCTGACAATGTGCAGTGTGCTGGCAGCACA
The DNA here is from genome assembly GCA_013400435.1 of Pycnonotus jocosus. Classification (NCBI taxonomy): domain Eukaryota; kingdom Metazoa; phylum Chordata; class Aves; order Passeriformes; family Pycnonotidae; genus Pycnonotus; species Pycnonotus jocosus. The sequence goes on along the minus strand of VWYP01025896.1, from coordinate 290,737 downwards.
ACCAGATGGTAAAGAGCTCAGCATCCAGTGTTTTAATGTTTCTGGAGTTTTTGAGGTTGGAACTAGGCCTTGCTCAGGCACTTGGGTATTTTCCTCACTAAAGATAATAGATACCCATAACTCAGAGCCATTGATACACAACAATACTCCATTGAAGACAGGGCAGTTTATAGGCTTGAAATAAGTTACACATTGAGCTGATGACTGTAGAGAAGTCATATAAAATCTGAGTTTCTTTGCCTTTTCTAGGATCTAACCTTTAGTTAACTAATTCAAAATGAGAACACACCTTTCCTTTTCTTTTTCTGTTGTTTTTTTTTTGTTTGTTTGTTTGTTTGTTTCCTTAATGAAGGCAAGACCTTGCATCTGACATACCAAAGCAAAAGAATATTTAATTCAGGATCCAGATTTTGCAATTTGGGTCCATCTGTGATAAGAACAGAGTGTGAATTCATGGAAATGCCTGTGTGAATTTTTAATAAATTGTCACTACCCATTTTGATACAAGGTAGAAAACCTCACATAAATGCATCAAGGAACTTCCAAACAGAAAAGAGGTGTTTCCCTAGCTGAGTCCAGGCCAGCCCAGTGCACTCCAACAAAGGACAGAATGACAGCTCCCCACAGCAGCATTTGACTCCATCTCAGAGCTGCTGAAGTGTTAATAATGGGGCACAGTCAGAAGCACTGAAGTCTCTTAAGGACAGGACACAGAACTGCAAACACTGAGAGAAGCATTTGTATTTCATCTGGTAACCTGACTAAAAGTAGTTACCTCATTTTCAGAAAAAAAGATCCTATACTAATGAATGCAAACATTTGCAGTAGATTTAGTATATGAAGAAAACACTATGTTTTAAAAAGCTTGTTGTTGTTATTGGTTTTTTGTGGGTTTTTTGTTTCTTTTTTGTCCTCAAATAATTTTCACTGATTTGTCTGTTTTTTCCAAGGAACTAAGAAAAGTTCATTTTAGGTCAAAGAAGTTCTTATTTCATTATTTGATCATTTTTTGGCAACCAAATGATACAAACAGATATTCACATAGCTTTGGCTTGTAGTTCTGGTGATGGCTATTTTCCAAGATGTATTTGAGAAACTAGACCATTTATTAGGAAGGAAAGTATATTTGATATTTCACAATTCTTTCTTACTTATTTACTCTTGTGTGCAGCTTTCAGGATTTCAAGGAAGGAAAAAAAAATTAATCTCTTTTTGATTTGAACACATAAATTTGAACTTAACACGTGGTGTGAAGAATGAAAATTCCTTTTCCGGGTAGAGTTTGAACACTCCTTTAGTAAATTTGGCAGACACATGGTAATAATCTATATTATGTTAAGATACGCAAGCAGTTTTCTATGGAAACTAGAAAAAGCTGGAAACTTTAAACCCCAGATGGAGTTCTTATTAAGGAAACATCATACTCATGAAAATCCTATTTCTCCATCTGCTTGTAATGTCTTTGAAGTGTTTCTCTGTATAATTGCAATGATGTTTTCTTTGGATCATATCCTTTATTGTTTATTGCATAACTCTACTCCTTCCTCAAAAGCGCAAGTGTTCACCTCATCAGCCTGCAAGGACTTAATTCGATTTCCCCTTGCTCTGATCTGATTGGGGAAATGTGCTATAGTTGTGGCATCCTGGCAAAAGCTCCACGAAGGGAGCTCCATGTGTGGTTTGAAGATCCCTTTTCCTCAAACCTTCTGCAGAGAGAAGCTCTGTGCCAGAGACCCTCTCTTGCCTTGTGGTCTGACTCATTCTGACTCACTGAGCTCAAGAAAGCAGTCAGTGTTACTCCTTTCTGGGAAAGTGCAAAGAAAAAGCAATTCTGCTCCAAATCAATGCAAATAAGTCAGCTGCAAGTATCTGGGGAAAAGCAGATAGAGAAGTGAGAAAGTACTTCTTGTCATCTCATATTCAACTGCAATATAATTTTGATCATTATCTTATTTTTCTTTCCTGATGGAGGGAATGAAGTTCACAGGTTGTGAATCCAAGCTCAGTCCAGGTGTTGGGTAAATAATAGGTAGCATTTAGTTAAATTTGTTTTTCAAGCTGTTGTTGAGAGGTGCTTATCCAATCATCTCAGTTTAAAAGCATGAATAATTTCATTGACTTTGGTACATTGTCCAAGTGCATTGGCTTAAGCCTCAGGTGATTTACTGGCAGAAATGCTGCAGTTTCTCAAAGAACACTCTGGCTTAAGCCTCATTTTCTCCCATGTTCCTGGGAAGATACTACAAAAGCTAGAGGTTCACCCTTCAGATATAAAAAAACCCCTAAATCAATCTTTACTAGAAACTGCTTACAGTTGAGGACAGCTTTAGTTGGCAACATTGCAGAGCTGTGGTGATAAAATACCCTCACCTGCCCTGAGAGCAGTGATGGAGGAGCAGCAGGAGGGTGTCTCCTGCTGAGAAGCCCTCTGCTTTTCCAGCTTCCACAGGGTGCACACAGCTGGTGCTGACTCTCTGCTGGGGATTGCCACTTGGAGCTGGATCTCAAAATATTGTAGTTCTCTGGGTATAAAAGGAGTATTTCACACAAATATTATAAGTCCTGCAAACTCTTGTAGTAGCCAGATGGTGTCAGTCTTGTATTGAAGCTTTATAATTAGTGTCCCCCTGATGCTCAATAGTCTAATACATTTTGCTGCTCACATATTTTCTTCACCTGTACTTGCCTAATAACAGCACACACACACACACACACACACACA